>JAOVVB010126605.1:0-26550 GCA_028570985.1 Heterobranchus longifilis | reverse complement strand
CAACTTTTTTCTCAAAACATTACAACTTTTTTTCTCAAAACATTACAACTTTTTTCTCAAAACATTACAACTTTTTTCTCAAAACATTACGACTTTGAATGTTTTTATTGCATCACAGATAGGGCAATTCGTGAGGATATTCACGATATTAACAATTATCCCGATAATGAATATTCACCACGATTAACTTATTGTGAGTGTTTTTTATCGCGACCCAAGTTAAAATCCATAACTGTCCCATCCCTAGTCAAATACATGCAAATGCACTGGCAGACGCTCCAATATGAGCACACAGACACAAATTGTGCACAAAACACACCAACAACCCAAGAGAAAAGGCTTCAGGCTGTTTGTATCATCACAGTAAACTTTGCTAGTCAACCATTTCATTCATAGAGCTGCAGACCGACATGTTAAACATAATGGAAGCAGCAGCTGCCATGCATCTGATCTATACAATTGGAAAAAAAAAGCAGCAGAAGCAGAAAACATAAAGCACTGGAAGAGAGTTGTAAAAATCAGGGCAGACTACGAGAACAGAAAAACCGTCCCAGTTTAAAAATAACAAACCCACCTATGGGAGTTTTCCTCCTTTTTGAAGGCGGGTGTCAAAGGGAAATTAGGGGACCAGGACAGGGTGGGATGGGAAACACAAGAATACAACCCATAAAAGTACATTAAAGGACAGATGAGAAAGACTTGAAAGAAAACCACATAGATCCCGCTTTTAGTTTTATTCAGGAAACGAATTAAACATCTTCAATGTATACGCAAAGATTTAGGGGTTTTGCGGTGCTGATGTCTGCACATTTAAGTTCTTAAAACTGGCACGTAACATTACCACCCGATATAATGTATTCCCCAGGCTTCCCTGGGACATATTTAAACCCCTGTTTTTTTTTCTCTGCACTGTTTTAGACAAGAGCTACGACAATGCTTTTTGGCTGGACGTTTTTTTACGCAAAAATAAATAAATGTCACACAGAAATTGCAGCAAAATATATTTATGAGCCCCACACTTCACTAAACCTGCCTGCTGTGTGATTTACTGTGCTGTCAGTTTATCAAGTTCATTTATCCCCATCTCTGTGGTCCATTATAGCACCTGGCTCTTTATGGGGGAGTGATTGTCTCCGATCTGCAGCAAAAATGATGGATGATGTGTGTGCAAATGATGGAGATGCAGTTCGAAGCTGCTCCTCTTCTGCTGTATTTCACGACCTTTTTTTTTTTTTTTTTAATAGGGCCAGGGTTTTAAGCTGCCATAATTAGACTGAAGGTCTCAATATGTTCTTTTTTCTGTGGTGCAAAGATAGCGTGGTGATGGTGGTTATGTTTTATGGAAAAGAACAAGGTCTATGATGTGAAGCTCAGTGATGTGGAGACCAAAAGGCTGAAAAATGTTTTGTCTTTTTGCCCATCTGCGAGGCATTACGCCGTGTGAAGTGCTCTGTCCCATTCCAGTCATCCTCCAGTAATTGAACTGCATAAACATGTAACGGCGCAGATGAGCTCTGCAGGCGTCTCTGTAATGTTCATGCAAAACACATATATACGTGGTTACCCCTTAATTTCCAAAGCTAAACCATTTCCCTGCACAGTGCTGAAACACATCTAACACAATCATAATTAGCTGCACTCGCATGGAAACTCCAGATGGCTTACGTAATGCAAGAGAAACTAGCTCTGTGGTTCTGAGTGGGCTGTTCTCTAACACACACAGACGCACATACACACAGAGACGCACACAAAGCCTCTGATTTCGGGCCCGGCTCAGTTTGAAGTTGGCTTTCTACAAGCTTTTAAACAGGATTAGCACATTAGGAGGAAAGCACGCTTTCACCATTATGGACCTGAGCCAATTTGTTCTCTGGCTCAGATAGTTTGAACGTTGATTAAATGCTTCTGTGTATTCTCATGAGTGGATGATTAGTATGCTTTTAAGTGAATTAAAAGTAGTAGTTTACAGCCGTTGCCTTTTCCAAGTATTGGATTTTCTCATTCTCTTACTTTTCAATTCAAATATTAAAAGGTCCTATATTGTAAAAGTTACATTTCTGTGTCTTTTTCTTATTATAAAGCAGGTCTAGTAGGCGCTATAAATACTGTGAATGTATCAAAACGCTCAATCCATGGAGAAATGCACACAGGCAGTATTCAGAAACTGAGCCTTTAAATGGGCCATCAGGACTACCATGAAATTGTGATGTCACAACTATACCATATATAGGTAGACTGCTGCTACAGTGCCGTTACAGTCATTCCGAGGCTACAATGAAGGTACAGAGATGCCAAGAGTGCAGATGCGGAAGATCCGGAAAAACTGATCAATCAGAGCAGATTGGGATTTTTCAGGAGGGGAGCTTAAAGAGACAGGCGCTAAAACAGAGCGTTTCAGACAGAGGGTGAATACAGGTATATTCAGACAGACAGTATGAGAAGAATAATGTACATGAACATTAAAGCATGTAAACATGTTCTAGTATAAACTCCAAATACAAATATGAACCTGAAAATGAGCATAATACCAAAGCTTCAATCTTGTTTATCCCACCAGCTATTTAAAGCTAATTTGATCAAACTAAATTTCTACTTTCTTTTTCCCCCCAGAAACACCCCATATTCCTCTGAACACCGAAGACTGGATGTCCAACGTGGTGTACAGCGACGCCACCTTCCTTCCAGACTGCAATAAAGAGCGCTCCGGGATCTGCAACCTCTCCCACACCTGGGACTCCACAACCTCCTCGGACATCAAGCCAACGCAAAACACCACTGCCACGAACCAGTCCGTCAACCCCTTCCTGATCCCAGCTCCACCCATGTTGGTACCGCTGTACACCGACTGGAACAGCGCCATGGCGGCTTGGGGCCTTGCTTGGGAGGCGCACGTGTACGGCGCTGGTTGCGTCTTCGCGATGCTCACGATCGCCTCGGCTCTTAATCTGCTCTGCTTGCCGCTACGATGCCCATCCGGATGTGGCTACTTCGCCCTGGTCAGCCTGTTTCTACTAGCTGCCGGTTGCACCCGATCTTTCTCCCTCCTGTACGACGCCTACGGCCACCAAGACCGCTTACCCTCCACGGAGGCCTCGCTGATACTCTACGAAGCACCGTTTCCCTGCTTGACTGCAGCGTTCGGTCTGGTTTTCCTTCTCCTTTCCATGCGCTCAAGAATGCAGCTCTCCTACTCCGCTTTCCAGAGACCCTGTTTCCTCGCCTGCCTGGTTGTCCTGCATTTTGGTGCCGCGTTCGGACCCGTGACATTGCTGAACTTCTACCAGCAAAAGCCTCCCCTTTGCCTATTTCTTTCACTCATCTCCCGTGGAGCCTTTGTAGCACTGGCCACGTTTCTATCCGCTGCCTATTTTGTGTTCTACATCTACGTGCGGGCAGATTCGAAGCACATCTACCACCTGAACAACACGTCTCCAACACCTGCTGAGCGCTACAACCGATGCCCCTTTGCAGAGAGCCGGGACTGGGACCGTGCAGCTGTAACCGTCTGTGTTTCAGCATTGTTTTGTTTAGCATGTGCAGGACTGCAGTTATATGCAATGCTCAATGCTATGGGTGTTGCAGGCGGAGAGGAGGTCTTCCACCCTTGGCCCTGGTGGGCTTTTCAGTTCAGCTGCAGACTCTGTGAGCTCGGGGTTTGTCTCACCTTAGCCTTGGTGGTCGCACAACCGGTCTACTGTTCCGACCACCTCCCAGCTGCAGGGAGCTGCTGGACTGAACTGTTGGCGTCCAAGTCACCCATCCTGCCCGGGAGCTACCAGTGGTCCCTGAGCCAGCAGGAGAAGCTCGCAATCGTTGATACCGTTGGGCTTGGAGAGACGGAGAGCCTCCCTCTTTACACTCTGGTGGACGAGAGGCTCGGTAGCAGTCTGAACGGCTTGGACCTCCTCTACCACAGCAACCGGGCCTTGGCGTACCGAGACCTGGACTTGGATTTGGACTTACGGGGTTCAGGAAAACCTGAGGATGGAGGAGGCGGAGAGCCCTCAGGTGGATCCTCATTTACAAGCGACTCCACCACGGACCTGCGGCCGCCTTCGCCCATCAACCTGCGTCGCAGCATAGACGAGGCGCTCTTCAGTGAGGCCCTCTTTCCCATGAGCCTCTTTAGCCCTACCAGACCTTTTCGCTGCAGTGATCTATCCATAAACAACCACTGTGCATTTCCAAGCCCCTGTGATCCTCTCTCGGCTGACCCTGGCCTTTATCGGACCTCTTCCTGCGTGGAGATGACGCCCCAGCCCTCTTGCGCTCAATCTCAAGGAGACACTATTGTAGGTGCTCCACCATCTCCCTCCCTGTCCTCTTCCTCCAACAGTTCATCCCCTGAACGTTGGAGGGGCAGCTCTTCCTCCTGTTCCCTCTACCGAGAATCTTTCGGAGGCTCCTCGTTGGTCCTCTGCCCGAGCCCGGAGAGACACGCTCAGCAGCTTCTCCAGCAAGGGGGTATGGGCCATGTGGCGTCCTCCGGCCACGCTGACCCACAGAGGCATTATCAAACACTGGGCGCGGCCTCACAAGAGAGCCTGGACCTGGACATGTCGTCCGAGGCAGACCGATCCGTGCAGGAGGAGTTCATCAGTGTTTGCAGACAAATCGATGCCTTGAGCATCTGCAGCGAGACTATTGATTTATAAAAAGGACAGTCTGGTCAAACGAGGGTTACACAGAGGACTTATTAAGAAGGATGCCAGAAGGGTGCCTGTCAAGGTTTTTGGTAGTGCATGGTAGCTTATACCATACAAGACCTATAGCTGCCAAAATAAAGGTTTTTGGAGGTTTGATGAGCTTTCTTATGAGTCATTAGTGAATGTCTATGAGGGTCTAAGTGCCAAGAATGTCAAAAGCCAAAAGGTAATTTGTAACTTTTACATGTTTGATAAAAGGCTCTGTGAAGTTTGATACAGTCAAAAGAATAGTAACATTTTACTGAGTGGAGATAACAAGAATTTATTTGTACAAATGTTTTTATTGCATTCCAACATTCCAATAGATAGTACTGTGACTAAAAAAATAAGCACTTATTAAATACTACTGAAGTCGTATGCTTTCAAATTCAGCAGAATATCATTGTCTCATGTTGAATAAATGGGATTAAAATTAAGTTTGTCCAACTATAAACTCTTCATACCAATATGCCACACATCTTACTTGCAGTTCTGGTGCAGCAGTGCCCTCTACTGGTAAAACATACACTATGTTACCTTATAGTACATTTATCACCAATGGATTGTGCTTCTACATACACTGACAGCATCTTCTATGCTTAATAATTTATTTATGTTCAAACATAACTTTGCTCAACACATTGTTTAATAAAGTTTGTTTTATAACATTTGGCTTCTTTTACTTAAGGTTCGATGTGTGACTTTGCAGCTTATGTTCAATAAGACAATAGTCTCTGCACAGTTTTATTTATTTATTCTTTTTTTTACCATATTGAAAGCAGAAAAGAAACTTTCATCTGTTGAGTGTTTTACTGTAAACATGTTCTGAAGTGATATCCCCAAAAAAAAAAAAAAAAAAAAAAAAACCCAATGGATTTATTGAATACAGAGTCTTTTCATCCATCTAAAAAGCCATTTCTTATTGTTTTGGTTGTTGGCTGCAGAAGCTACCAGTATGTTCTGGCAACTGTAGCTGCTTTGCGGAAATCATACAAAAGTGCAACACTAAAAAAAAACCTCACTTATCAGTATATTTGTGCTTTTTAGATGGACTAACAGGACTCAGTACTTTACAAAGACATTTTAAAAACCTGAATTGTCTCTTTAGATGGGAAACTGAAAACAAGCAGCAGTCATTTCCAACGGGATATAGGTATATATTTCTCCATATATTTTCATGTACATTTATTTTGCAATTTAGTCCAATTGCAAGGCTTTTGTTAGTCAAGTGAACCCTGTGCAGGGTAAAGTACATTAGTACGTTAGAGAAAGCAACTCAACTCTTACAATCTGGGACATTTTATTAAAAAAAAAAAAAAAAAAAAAAAAAAAAAAAAAAAAAAATTACATCTGGCCAAAAGGACATCCAGTATGAAAATGTTAGAAAAGCCTACTCCTACATAAGCTGAATGATAACGAACAAAGCGACGTAGTTTCAAAGTAAGAAAAAGAGGCGAGAGGGTGTGTGGCATTATGCTTTTTCACTGAGCAGTCGTGCAGCCTTTTATCCATCCCCGTTTCAAGGCATTTCTCCGGTAAAAAAAAACAAAAAAAAAACAAATAAATCTGAAATAAAAAATAAGCCTATCACAGAGAACCTATGCCACACGCAGGAATGGTTTGACAAGGGAACAAGCGACATCTTGCGTCAATTTTGGTTTTGAAATTACAAAAGAAAGGTCAGAGGAAGTGTAAAGACACTTGGCAGTATGTATGCAATTACAATAAAGCTGAATATAAATATACAGCCATGTCTGGCTTAGTGAAAAAACAAACATGCATATCAAAAACACTTCATGCTCAATTCAAAGCCCCCCCCCCACCCCACAAGACTATACAGGTTTAATATAAAGGTCGTCTTATCCAAAAGTATTCAAATCACGGGCAGAGAAATAAGCTTTCTCCTCATTACGAACTATTTTTGACTGATTTAGGGTTTTTTTCTTTCAAAACATACCTGATCTTCAAGCTTTTGGTCCCTTCCATACTCAACATGTGAACACTATGCACTGAGATGGGACTTTATCAAGATGTAGTTGCAGGGAAAATGAACGCCCACAGTGGTAAAGACTGTGGGTCGGGGGTTCTGTTCTACTGATTGTAGGGGACACTGGAGGATACAAAATCAACATGATAATCGCGATGGCCAATATCTCGTACCTCGGGATCCACAGTACAGGAAGTAAACAATATGCGCTGAAATATAAGTAGCCTGTGATGACTTAAAAATGAAAAAGAAAGTAAGCTTGCCATGATAGATGGACACACTGCACATAGAGAGACGAGTGTTTTCTGCACATACGAGTGTGTTTAAGAGCTGGGATGCGAGAGGCTTCAGACAGGGGAGCGTGCTGGTAAGCGTGGATCCCAAAAAATGCCACATAAGATGCTGATGTGATCTGCACCATGCCAGTTTTAGACTCAGTAATATTAACAGGACAAATAAACACAATGCACCTTCATTTTTGTTGTCCCAAGACACATTTTAAAACTATATCAGTCAGACGCACACACACTACCCTAAACATTCACCAAACACGCAGTTCATTCGCTCACTACTGTCGACACACACGCTAAATTGGGATCACCGGCTGCATACTCGAGATACAGGTGTGTTATGTCATTCCAAAAAAAACCCTGATGCGCCGCTTTTTGAGTGCAAAAAATCCCAGGTGTTCAGAGAGTCGGGTGACAAGAGGCATAGTCGCGAAGAAGTGAGAATCTTCAAACTTTCCTCCCAAAAGCAGCTGGCTGGGATCAGAGAGAGAGAGAGAGAGAGAGTAACGGTGGATACGACGGAGAGGAGAGGGCAGAGACGGTGTAGTGGGTGGTGCGCTTTTTTCTCTTTTTTTTTTTTTAAGCAGAAGTGGCGATTTAACATTTGGTCACTGTTAGATTGGGTGTGTCACCATGTGCACCGATGATCCGCACTCCATCCCCCCGCTCAGTAAAGCCGCTTCTCGTAACTGTGGAGGCAGAGAAAAATCGGAGAAATCAGCGTTTGCTCGGATGTGAAGAAAAGCATTGCTGCTACAAGCACGCTAAACTGCGACTCACTTTCATTCATGCAACTGGCATTTACTAGGTTTACTGAGTGCATTTGGCAGAAAACTGCTGAATTGCATTTGCACAAGGGTCACTGTGGGACGCACGGTTACAAAAACCGTGGACCGAGAGCGATAACTGGAGTAACAGGACAGAAACTAGCTTTTGTCCTTTTTGATAAAGCTTGAAAAAGTCAAGCTTAGAATAGCGGCAATTGAAAATGCCAAGACTCCACTGTCCCTTCTTTCTTGCAACTATAAAGCAGGTTTATTTTCCACTGCAGCATTTGATAATGCCAACATCTAACAGGAAGTACAGTAATATTGGAGCCAAGCTGTTTCTTAGCAACATAATGATGAAATCATCTGAGAGTCGACAAAGACACCACAGTTAAGAGTTCCACTCCTTCTCAGGGTTCAACGTTAATGTTGTTTTTCACTTGCCCAAAGTCTAGTTTTACTTGCCCCTGTACAAATTGTTATCAAATAACAAAGACTAAAGTTAATTGTCAACTCTCAACAGAGAAGTAAGCAAGTTGGCTGACTCCTTAGCTACTTCCATCATCAGCTCCGGAAAAAAACGATCACATTTTTTTTTTTTACCATTAGCCCGACGTGGCATTTTAATTGCCCCGGGCAATCAAAGCAAACCTTATTACAGACATAATCTGCTCTCGCTGTAGAAACAGCCTCTACAATTCAGTCTGACTTCCTTTTAAAAATTTGCAAACAAAAATAGAATACTGCAACTGATACAGAGGACAAAATAAAGACTTTGTTGTCCCAGAATAAAGTGTACTCTAAACAAATGTTTGTCAAGTATGCAAATGTGTGGTTTAATGCAGAAAAGACTTTATTTTGTGTGTGTGCGTGCGTGCGTTTTT
This sequence comes from Heterobranchus longifilis, assembly GCA_028570985.1. Classification (NCBI taxonomy): domain Eukaryota; kingdom Metazoa; phylum Chordata; class Actinopteri; order Siluriformes; family Clariidae; genus Heterobranchus; species Heterobranchus longifilis. Next base: position 17,937 of record JAOVVB010126605.1, on the reverse strand, counting down.
GTACTTACGAGTGGAGTCCATGAACTCCTCCCTCCACCTGTGCAGACATGGTCCTTTTTTCAAACTTCAGCTCTCCAGAGTACATCATGGAACTGAGAGAGATAGAAAGATGGTGAGATATAACGCACATAAAAAGTCTGTATTATAACCAGTAATTCACACGCACACATCTCGGCTACTCACCGGAGAACAGAAAGACTCTTTGCCCCGATGTCCTGGCAGCCGTGCTGGATACCAGCTATCAGGTACGGTACGAACTTGTGGATGGAGCCCTTGTCCTGGACCGAGCCCGACACGCCCTGGGCTACTTTCACATTGTCGCCCTCACTGTGGGAAGACAATCAGTCAATATTTCCAAATTAAATCACGACATTCTAATCGCTGCTCTTGGAATTTGGCTTTCACTACTTTTAGCCTCCTACATAAGGTTGTTTTCAATACCACGTGTTTATAAAGATACAATATCTACATTCGATAGTATCGAAAGTACCAAAGCTATATAAAAAAAAAAAATTAAAAAAAAAAGCAGATTTACAATCAGATTTTCAAACCAAGACTGCACAGATCCTATTTTGTGCCAAGGACTTGTTTTTCTTTTTGCCGTGGTATCGAAAGACATATAGAGGATGTTTTTTTATACTGGTGTTGTATCAAAGTTTAAAATTCTGGTATCGTTGACAACCTCATTCCCACATACCTAAAATAGCGTTTCTGGCTGCTGGTGCTCTTCTCCATAGCGTCCAGGGAGCCCATACCACGGTACTTTTTCAGCCGCACACCATCTGAGAAGAAATACTCCCCTGGAGCCTCGGTGGTTGCCGCTAGCAACGAGCCCATCATAACTGGAGTGGGAGACAGGGAAGAATGATCCGTGTTCTTTTATTACCCAATTTAACATAGGTGCTGTGATAAACAGCTTTGTTGCTATGAAGACTGGATTTTTTTTCTAAGATTAACAAGCTGTGTGAAGTATGACTGTTAGATAAGGCCTTCTTTTCACAATGTTCCAACATCTGCGTGTCATCATGTCTGAAATCTCACCAGTCGATGCTCCGAGAGACAGAGCCTTCACCACGTGGCCCACGGTCTGAATGCCGCCGTCAGCGATGACTGGCACACCGAAGCGCCTGGCGTACTCCGCTACCTTGTACACCGAGGTCCCCTGGGGCCGCCCACATGCCATGACTAGAAGGTAGAAAACATATCTAACATGACTGTCATGGAAACAGATCAGGTAAAAAAGAATCAGACCTTGGGAGAAACACAAATCAGCTTATAAAATAAAAAAAGTTATTTTCGGTTCATGTCCTTTTTGCTGCACCACGTGTCTTCTGTTCTTGTTGGTGAACGTGACCCAGTCTGAGAGGCCGGTCCCCATGGCAACCCAGAATGGGGCCTTGGCAGATCACCATGACAACTAGGAGGGTCTCAGGGTATTTTTTTTTTACTGCTAGCAACAAGCCTTTTCTTCTCACTGTAGCTCATAGCCAGATTAAGAACAGGTACAGCGAGGACAGATGGTTTAAGATTTATGATTCCTTATTTTTAAATTCTCAAATATAGCAGTTACATGGTCACAACATTATCTTTTGTATTAACGTAGTGCTATATGTTAACATTTATCTCAAATGAAATTCCATTTCTGCTTTTCCAGTCCTCTGATAATGATGTGTGTTGAGGAGATGACATTGAAAAACGAGGATGCGTACCTTCCTGAGTGATGCAGATGGAGCCGCAGCCCATCCCGACTCTCAGAGCATCGACACCAGCATCGATCAGATTCTTGGCCTGGGCTGCTGTAACCACTGTAGGTAAAAGACCACACAAATGTGTCAGGAAATGTGTGCAAACTATTAGATTTTCTTGACATTATAAGCTACCAAAACACTGTATTTTCACTGATATGTACATTGACTGAGACAACATCTGCAGCAAGTGTTTCATTTTTTAAATCAAACTCACCATTTCCTCCCACCACTTGCAATTCTGGATACTTCTGTTTAATATAATTTATCATGTTGATTTGATACACTGAGTTTCCTTGTGAAGAGTCCTGAGGATGCAAAAACATTCATGATTTAAGTACAGCAGTCTTAATAGATAATACATACAGTGTACATATTATACAGACATATTTCACACGCAGGCAAAATAATGTTCTTTATACCAGAGATAGATTGGACGAATATATCTGTGATTGGTTGTTTTTTGGGTGATTTTTGTAAATTGACTTTGCAGATTCAATGGTCACCAGAGAGAGCCGCTGCTCCGGGCACAGCCGCGGGGAGACGGCTGGGAAACACTGGTTTTAGAGCCAGCGTATTTTCACATCTTACTCAGTGAATTAAGGATTTTGACCAAACCAGAGCTGGTGATTGTTGGAACAGTGAAAAGACTAACCAAGATGGTTTTGGTGCATTTTATTTTTTGAGTTTGAAGTGTGTTGCGGCTGCCGCACACACACCTACTTCATACTTATTTTATGGTAAACTCAAATTATTTAACTTTGGTCCAAACTGGGGCTCAACTATTAATCAGAATTTTATCGATATCGCAATCGGGGCACAATATTTATTTACGGTGAACTATGTGTGAAAATATCATTCTGAATGAAGTATTTTGGTGCTGCAGAGACGTCCCGGACTACAAATCATATTCTACGGAGTTAAGAAAAAACTCTTTGTTTGGTACAGATCCTCACAAAAAAAAAACCCACACCATGATCATTTTAATATGCATTTCAATGAAAATGTCCGGAAGCCCTGAGGAGAAAAAATAATTCAGAAATTTTTTTAAAAAGAAATTCACCTGTAGAAAAGAAATTCATTTTTTCACCCGTTTTCACAGATTAAAAAAAAACAAGAAAAATGAGCCCGAAAAGAAAAAGACATTGAAAAAATGAACCTGGGAAAAAAAAAAATCACCTGTTGTCAGATTTTTTAAAAAATTTAAAAATAAATCTCACTTGCCTCTCAGGGTTTCCACAGAAATGAGAATAATGACGGAAAATAAAATCCTCAAAATAATCGCAATTAGATATTTTTTCTAAATCGTTCAGCCCTAGTCCAAGCATTCTCACACATATATGAGCAGCAGTGATGAGATCGAACATCAGCCACTGAAAAAACACCCACCAGTACGACGACATCCACTCCAGCCTGCACCAACAGGTCCAGTCTGTATTTGTCGTCCTCCCGGGTGCCGATGGCGGCGCCACACAGCAGCTGTTTGCGTGAGTCTTTGGAGGCCAGCGGGTAGTCCCTGTTCTTCTTCAGATCCGTCCGGGCGATGATGGCCACCAGCTCGTCGTTATTATTAACAATGGGAAGCTTGCCTGGTTACGGAGAGAGTTGAAAGCGAGGTTATTGAATTGCATGAGTGATCGAAATCCAAGAAAAAGCTGCGTGAACTTTTATTCACCTTTTTTACTGCGCTGCAGAATATCATTAGCTTCTTTCAGTGTAACACCGGCTGGAGCCACGACCAGCTCATCCCTCTTTGTCATGGTCTGAGACGAGGAGCACAAGTTCAACATCAAAACAATCGAATGAGTGACGCTAATACAAACATCTTTAAACTGATGGATATACACTTTCTAAACAATAATAATAATTAGTTAAATCTGGCTGTAATCAAGATTTGTCCATCCATTTTTGTAAATTTACTTTGGGTTTGTTCAGGTTTTTTTTGTTTTTGTTTTGTTTTAGTTATTGTTTTTTTGTTGTTGTTCTCTTTCATCTTTTGGGATTTTCCCAATGTATGCTTATTGGGATGGGACAATAATCGTTTTTAAATCGTAAATCGCGATTAAAAAAAACACAATAAGTTGATCGTGGTGAGTTTCCATTATCGGGATAATCGTGAATATTGTGAATATCCTCAGGAATTGACTGCAGTTTAGAACAGTGTCCTATCTGTGATGCAATAACATATTTGTTTCTTTAAAAAAAAGTGGTAGTGTTTCAAGAAAAAAAGTTACAATTTTCTGAGAAAAAGGTCTTAATGTTTCGAGAAAAATATCGGAATGCTTTGAGAAAAAAGTCACAATTTTATGAGAAAAAAAATGTAAGGTAAAGTGATTCCAGTGTGTTTTAGTGCCGTTTTAAGAGTTTTAAGCATATTTAATTGATTATCGGGATAATATCGTGAATCGCAATTTTTTTTTTGGCCAGGATAATCGTGGCATTACATTTTCATATCATCCCATGCCTGTATGCTTAACATCTCTGCAAACTGAGTTTGTAATTCTGCCCCTGTATCTGTAATTACCAATAAAAAAAAAACACACACCTCCTCCAGAGGTTTGCCGTGGTCTTTCTCAGAAAGGAAGTCGATATCTCGGGAGGTGACGATGCCCACCAGTTTGCTGCCCATCTTGCCCGTCTCTGTGACAGGGATACCAGAGAAGCCGTGTCTTACTTTGGCCTCAAACACATCCCCGACTGTGTGGCGCGGACTCATCACAACGGGGTCTGTGATAAAACCCTGCTCAAACCTCTGGAAACCAAGACAAACCAAACACAATTAGTATTTTTTTCTTTCAATTATTTTCTCTTTATTTGTGCAACGCAGCAAAAGCAGTTAGGTAGCGCAAAACCAAACACCACACGCAAGACGCACAACAATAAACAAACATTAAAATGGAAATACAAGAAAACAACAAACAAAAACACACACAAAAACACACACAGATGGAAGACAATTACCAGAACCTATATAGAGACAAAACGGTAGAAGATAATAAGAAAGGTCACAGGTATGGATCATGTTAGGCATGCATGTGTGTGATGATGACGACAATAAGACAACAAAAACAACAATAACATGACTAGTGAACTACAAAATGCTGAGATAGTGTGATATAAAATAAATAGCTATATAAATAGCTCATTATATGAAGGATAATTCTAGTTTACCTTGACCTTGCGAACCTCATTAGCTTGAAATTCTGGTGTGCAGTTGTGGTGGATGATGCCAATGCCTCCCATTAGCTACCAAATAAAAACAAAGAAATTAGGATCTATTTCAGATATAATTAAGCAATAAATGAAAATCTGAGCCCTTTCTTAATATTTCAGCAGTTTTTTTTTGCCATTTGTGAATAGCACAAGGAACTCATTCTTCTATACTGGTAGTATAGAGTCAGAGTAGAGAAGTAGACAAAGGTCACGCAGCAGCTTTGGAGTTTAGTATCAGACTTGTGCATGGTAGTATGATAAAGCAGTGTTGCATATTTTTAAGTTTTAGATTTTATAGCTTTGTAGGGATGGAACAATAATCGTAAATAGCTTCAGGATTTGACTGCAGTTTCCTAGTGTCCTATCTGTGATGCAATACAAATATTTGTTTCGTAAAAAAAAGTTGGAATGTTTTGAGAAAAAAGTCGTAATATTTCGAGAAAAAAAAGTCACAATTTTATGAGAAAAAAGTCGTAATGTTTCGAGAAAAAAGTCGTAATGTTTTGAGAAAAAAAGTCAAAGTTGCATGAGAAAAATGCTGTAATGTTTCAAGAAAAGTTACAATTTTAGGAGAAAAAAAGTTGTGATGTTTCAAGAAAAAGTCGTAATGTTTTGAGTTTAAAGTCACAACAAAGCTAAATGTAATGTAAGGTGATTCCATTGTGTTTTAATGCCATTCTAAGAGTTTCAGGATAATATTGTGAATCGCAGTTGTTTTGGCCAGGATAATCGTGACATGAAATTTTCATATCGTCCCATGCCTATAGCTCTGTATATGATAAAGCAGTGTAAAACACTGCAATGGTAATTATTGTGATTAGACTGATGTTACTGATATGATGCATTTGATGAGTGTATGTATAAAGATGTATTGTCTTAACACCGAGGTCCACATTGGAAATAAGTGTTGCATTACACTTTCATGTGCTAACCTCTGAGTTTGACTGCGCATTATGTTTTCATGTCTGTTGTTTATTACACCCAAAATAAAAAAACAAACAATCAATCGGCAAAGCAGTGTCTTACCGCCATAGCAATTGCCATAGCTGACTCTGTGACGGTGTCCATGGGGGACGAGATGAGAGGGGTCTTCAGTGTGATCTTCCTGGTCAGTGCTGAGGTCAGGTCCTAAGAGACACAAAGAGGGGGGACAAACATTTTAATGTCTGCAGAGAGAGGAGTTTCTTTCTGTTATTTTGCACATGAACCAGCAGGGGGCAGACTAAACTTGGACAATTCAATATACTGTACATTTGTTTCTATGACAGTAAAAGGACAGACTTTTTAAAAACTGATGTATGGCACAAAAGCTCCTAAATGTTCATCTGTGATATGAGATATCTGCAAACAAATAAAAAGCACGGTCCATCAAAAACACAGTCCTCCCTCTGAGAGACACAGAAACCTGACACTGTCTGGAAACATGGAAATGAGCCACACCACTGTGAATCTCCAGCCACATTCAACTTTTACATCTTACCGATTCCCACGACAGCTCACACCAGCTTTTGTTATCTTCAGCTGTGTGTGTGTGAAAATAACGGCATTCTTTGCACATGGGAAACCAGCAAAAGAGTTCTATGGTGTCCAAGCTTTTACTTCTTTATCTGAAACAAATATAAACTACGGAGGTTTTTCCTCAGGGGTTCACGGTCATGGCAGGAGAGAAATCACCTAACACCACTTCTCCATTTAGAGAGCACAACCGCACTAACCTGCTAAATTCAACTGAGAGTTAGGAAAGCATGCCAAGAACATTGCGACCCCGAAGAATTCCCCACAACAGCTCAGCGCACACGTGGCAACACCTTACACGGAGCACAAAAGTACCAGTGCAAAAGTAAAGCCTGACAGATATGGGATTTTTAAGACCGATATGATTTTAGAGGGGAAAAACTCACAGATTACAGATATGGTGGCTGATATAGTGAATTTTCGAATGAAAATAGACCTTTTCTATATGTGGATTGTGCAACGATTGTTGTCAAACTAAAAGGTTCTATAAAATATTTGAGCTAAAGAAGATAGATAAATAAATAATTCAATAAAGTATATCAAAGATCACATCCACATGGAAACACACCAGACAGAACGACCCTGCCCGAGTGTTGTTTCTGCCCGGAGCACGAAGTGCCGCACTAACAAGCAGCGGCTAACATCCACCAAGAGATAAGATGCCGTTTCCAAGCATCAGCAAAATCGGTGATGAAACTGCACGGATCCGACCGTGTGCAAAGTCCGGAGTGGCAGCCGGTTTTGCACCTAATAGCTAACAACCTACTGGCTAATCGCTAATGGACAATGACCTAAATAGAACTATCAAACTTCTGCACCTGCAAAAATAAAAGGAGGAAAATGCAAAAAGCTTGTTTGGTCATTGAATGGAATCCTTAAAAAAAACCTTAGATGATCAGTGGGAAACTGCACAAATTCAAAGACACGACTTGACAACTGTGCTGATTTGACTATGCAAAAAGGTACTCAGCACGCTGCTTTCTTAAACAAATTCTTAAAATAAATTCTAGAAATGAAAAATGAGAATAAAGAAAGAAAAAGCAAAATAAACATCAGCACTGTATGTACAGTATTAGTCAAATGCTGACCATTTACATAAAGAACAAATAAAAATAAATAGCTATGTGACACCATTTCTAAATCACCCCAAGCATCGTTTTCTGCATTATAAGTTTGATAAAAAAAAAAGTCAGATCGGTGCATAACAGAAAACGTACATGGCGACACTGATAGATACCGATTTGTCTGTGAAATTTGCCAAACAGTAAATCAGTCGGGTTCTACGAGAAAGTATGTAACAAATTTCAGTCCGATCTGCTGAGTGAACATGAACTACTCCATTCAAAGTTGCGACGGAGGCCAAATGTAGAAGCATTTGTGTTATTCAAGCTTGAACAGACCCACTATCCAGTGGAAAAACTAGGGCAAGACAAAGACTCGGTTGAGACAACCGGCCCATGACAACATGGCGAGGCAGACAAGCATCTCTCACGCAGCAACGACAGAGCTCTCTGGTAACTCAGAAGGAAACAGGCAGAGATTAGAGATATCTATTAAATTACAATCTGCTGAGATGGACGCAGATGGAAGCAGAAGAGAGGGATTTCATCTAAAGCCCGGAGATTAATTCTCCCGTCATCTGCCGAGAAGAGGTGGATGAGCAACCGACCAGACGCAAATGTAAACACAAGGGTGAGGGAGCAGCCAGTGGGTGACCACATCGGGTAAAAATAGCAGGGAGAGGAGAAATGATGCAGAAGAAATGGGCAAAAACAAGACTATTTTTTTGTAAGAGCTGCCATTAAAAAAACAAGGTTGAGGTCTGGAGTAGAGAGGTTTGCTTTAAAAAAATAATTAAAAAGAGACTCCACTGTAATAAGGCTGATGGTTTAGGAAGTGGCTCTGCCAAGAATGTTCTGTCTGCTGACACTGACACATTATCATCATGAGGGGTGTGGAGGAAAACTGAAGAAACGATTGGCTTGTGCTTCAAAATACCCAGAAAAGTCTCTTCTCAGATGTGACAGATACTTGCAACAATCTTCTGAAACAACAGCTGACCTTTTTACGTGCCCTTTTGCATTCTTAACACACAGGTGTACTCACCACTTCGTCTGAGGTAAAGTCGATGAAGCCGGGTAATATCAGGAAGTCACTGAAAGACATAAACGAAATGTAACGTAAGGGGCTAATAGAACTTTGCATCGATGTGAGGTTTAAAGCATCCATTATAATGCCAGCAGGCAAATGAGTTCCTCGTGTTTAAACCAACATGAATGACCAATATCTGAATAAAATCTGCAAAATATTTTCCACAGAGAACTGAAAATGTATTCCTACATTATGCTCACAGAGTGGATTGACAGGCAATCAACTGTGAGCACTATTGAACAAGATCGTGTTTTAAAAAAGGAAAATTGGGTAAACACATAAGATAGGTAAAAAAAAGAAACACCGATTTTGAATATCAAATAACTTTGAACCTTTGAAATAACTAGGAATCTGCAGGAAGGAGTCCAAAACCCTGGAAATGACTTAGCATTTTTGCACTTCTGGTTTCCTCGTCTTGAAGTCAATGGAATTTATCGAATGTGTTTTTGTTTAGATGCCTGAAATAAGGTCTGTGGTTAACACAGTTTAAGACATTTTCACATTTTTGACATAAAATACATCAGTAAATACCCCACTCATGAATTTTGAAGCTTTTACGTGTCTGAAAAAAGGTGGTTGCTAACAAGTGGCTAAATGAGGCTACAGAGGTTGTCGGGGACATTAAACATCACAGCAAACACAGAAAGTCATCTACTCACTATTCTGCCTTTAAAGCCTCGTTGTGTTTCTCATTGTGTTAAACCCTCTTGCAAACTACTCTAACTCAAACTCTCCACCTTGTAGATTTATCAATTTATAGCGCGCTAAATCAAATGACAAGTTTGAAGTTTGGTGGTGGTGACGTTGAAGTCATGCCGCCGTGGTTCAGTTTGTTTATAGCTTAGCTTTTTACTTCTGGCGATTGCATTTACGCTTCAAAAATCATAAAAGTTGTGTTCATTTGTGAAGTATCATAAACACTGCCACAGAGTTTATTTTCAGCAATAATCCATAATCCAATGGAAAAATCCCATAGGCTTTTTGTCGAGGCAACCAGGGCGAAATCCCGGGTTGGCCTACAAAAATACTTCACCTTGCACCACTCTATTTGTTGGACATTTAATTTGTTTGTCATTATCTGATCTCTTTCTACTCATTTCCTTCTGTATTTCAATTAGCCACAGTTTAGAGCCTGAAACCGATTGTTGGATACTCTTTAATGTCTCCTCATGGTTCCCAGATTATTGCTAAGTGGCATAGTGGCTGAGTACAGACACGGAGTGTAGCCGGGTACATCCTGTACTCGGTATAAAAAAAAAAAACCTACAGTTGATCTCGCTCAGCTCTTGGACTGTGTAAACACAATGAGGAGGTAGAATGAGATGAGTGGGAGTGCAAGACCTAGACAGGAATGGTGTGTTGTTGTTTGTTTTAAACCAGAGCCTGTATGTATTTTGTGGTTTCTGCAGATGGGTGTGAAAACAGGGCAGAGGACAGATGGAAAGATGGTGGAATAAGGGAGGCTTTGTATGCCATGTGGATGTTGGAGGAAACTGGAGGGGGAACTACATGTGAAACAGGTACATGGTGAGCAGTACAGGTGGACAGAACCTGCAGCCACACTACTACGTTTTAAACACCGTTTTAAAACAAAAACATTCACCGTCCTCTCAAGTGTCTTCAGAACTAATCTCCGTCCATACTAGCATGCCTGAAAACGCATATCACAGACCATTCACGTACACTGGGCATGCGCATGCCGGTGTTATGGCTGATAACGCCACACTGGACACGGGAATTGTCCCACATTGTTTGAATACTAGCTTGCCTTTTGTGCATGTAGGCAGTAGTAGCAATTATAAAATGCAGAATTCAACTGCAAAACAGCTGCTAGCATAGACAACAAGGTCAGAAACAGCTGTAATTCGTACTGAATTAACCACTGGTAGTCAAGGCTGATGTGTGTTTTCTTCTGGAAAAGGGTCAGGTGACGAATATGGGAAGGAAACGTGACTGATAAGACCCAATCCAGAAGTGAATGTGTGTGTCTGCGTCATCGTTTCTAAAAGTCTCAATTTCTGCCTGTCCAGACTAAAACACAAAGTTTTCAAACTAGGGCTGCACAATATGAGGAAAATATCTAATTGCGATTATTTTGACTGATATTGCAATTGCGATATGATTACCGATATTACAGGGAATGATCATTTTTGTGTAATTATTCTCATTTTCATTGAAAAATATATTAAATGATCATGATGTGACTTTTTGCAAGGATCTGTACCAAACAAAGATTTGTAGAATATGATTTGTAGGCCAGGACATCGCTGCAGCACCACAATACTTAATTCAGAATGGTATTTTGACTTATATTTTACCTTTAATAAATACTGAGCCCTCCTGCGATTTGGAAATCACACTAGTCCATACTGCAATTTCGGTAAATGTTAAATTTTTCAAACTAAAATGGGGTCAGCAGCATTTTTTTTTTTTTTTTTTTTTTTAAACGTCTCTGTTTTAGGGGCTTGGAAACACCGGAGTAGTGTGGACGCCAGGCGTAAACATAGCAGAAGTTATGTGTTTTAAAACTGAAACGTATTAGTGTGGATGTTGCCTGAATTTAAATGAGAATGGGGGTTGGTTGCGAGTGAACGTAGAGGGCTGACCCGCCAACAGATCTCTGCTGACTCAAGTGTGGGTGGAAGAAAAGGAAGGTCTGAAATAGTCGCACAAGATGGGGCACTGCAAGGGAGGAGTTCTGTTTGTTTGTTTCCCCTCATTTTAGAGCCCAAACACCCACAAACATCAACATGGGGACAAGCAGGAAGTCCAGCACACATCTGCTAGCATTTAGCGACAGCCACAAACCTCAGCTGCGGCACACAGGGCTGCACCTACTGACTCGGGGTCAGCGCTGCACCAGAGCTCATTGTGATGGATTTGAATTGTAAAGAAAACGCTGGCTTATTGATGCCTTATTGTGGCTTTCATTTGAATGTTAAATGTAGACAAATGTATGACGGTAAGTGGGTGTGTTTCAATGTACAACTGATCTTCCCTGCTTGTACAGATGCCTCTGTATAAAAGAGAATCACCCCACCCAAAAAAAAACAAACATAAAAAGCAGCGGCGAGCATGGCACCCAGTATTTTGTCAAATGTAGCAGCAAGTTTAACAGGGCGAATCTCAAAGAGTAACATTTGTATGTCTGACTCACATCACTGTAATTGGTTTGTGTGACGAAGACGGGAACAGAAGACTATTATTACACTGCAGTTTGACAGAGCTACTTAAGCAAATACATCTCTGCTGCTGAGGTGTAACAGCAAACAGAAATATGTGCTCTTATGCCAACCCTACCGCCAACGTAATCAACTGTGTTTCATATTAAATTACGATTTAATAGTTGGTTTGAGTTTGCCAAGTAACTTGGCCACAAGGCTTTTAAAAAAAGGTGGGACTGATTTTTATAGGTACAGTCTGATCTGCGAACGCTCTGGACAAACACAAAGCCCACGGATTGAATTGCACAGTATGTAGTTGTGTAGTATATAGCGTATTGTTTGATGACACAGTTTGGTTGAAGCACTCTTGTGTCTCGTCTTGTGGGAATGGCAGTGACCTAATATTTAACCAACAGCCTGGGGCTAGTGTGAGAAAGTGGCACTTTTCACTTGATTACAGGCATCTTTTGTGAGTGTATTTTAGTGTCTACACGTATATAAACTACAGTGCATCACCTTGCCTCATAACGTAACGCTAAGAACTTTTAGCATTCACCAATCTCTGTCTATAATCAGGTAAAAACAGTGGTGCACCTCCACTTTCTAGGCCATTTCAGGAGTGTTGACAGAAAAATGGAGCTCAAAAGCAGCTTTGATTAAAATAACATTCACAATCATGCCCAGGGTGTGATTTCTGCACCTAGTTAAAGGTCACAATACTGCAGGAAACTGTTTCTCTCACAATGCTGATTCTGTCTTCCTGTGTCTCACTTTCTCTGGGTGGCTTACTTCCCTTTCCCCTAACTAATAAACACAATTAAAGAATAATTAGCAACATCCTGCTAAGTTGTATTCTTAGATCCAGTACCTGTGTATAAGTGTTGCTCAAGTCACTGGGGACGTTAAGATTTATACATCAAAGATAATACAGGGAAAAGTGGTCGGAAATTTGAAATCCGCTTCCGAGAAATCTAGCAATGAAAGTTGAAACCCTTCCACTGTTATCTGTATTTGTCACGCTTGAGTTATGAAGGGGTGAGGAAGAGGACAAATGGCTTGGAAATGAATGATGCAGACATCCTCAAACCACCCCCCCCCCAAAAGTCCTCCTGCAATCCACATGATGTCAATTCAGGCCATCATGTGCGCAGACCTTCCTTTGGTCGTGATGCACTTCATTACAGCGCGGCGAGGTTGTTCAATCACACGCGGACACACTCACACGCCATTACGGTTTCAATTTAATTAGTTTCTATAAAGCAGGAGCAGCGTGATTAGAGCAAAGTGTTTGTGGAATTTCAGCTGATAAAACCTTCCGACTACACTTGAATTACTTAAATGGAAATGCAGTTTTGCTGTGCAGACGCTAATGCTGCACGGAGGATTATCTACCATATGTATTATATAGAATAATACATTAACTAATGGTCTTTCAGGGAACGCTGAGGGGGCATCTTAAGCATTGATTGTAGTGATTGTTAGGACTCATTGTGATGGATTAAGGAGAATGTTTTAGAAGAGAAATTGCATGCTTCTCAGTGTCCAACAACTACTACAATTGAGTTGCACAATGCTTCTTGTTATGAATGATTAAGGAAATGAAAGGGTGATTACAAGGATTAATAAAGAAAATAATTTCAGTCAAAATGCATGATGAGTTCAAACACAAAGCATTTCTCGTTTATCACCAGAATGCCTATCAGAGCTGAGTGAGGTTAAGCAAGAAGTGAGAAGTTAGTGCTTAATATTTAGTGCTTTTATCAAAGCAAAGTGTAAGAAAGAGCATGAGCTGTTCTGTCATGCGTGTTGCATTCACAGGACAGGCCATGCACTTTGATGGTTAGTTGAAGTTAATAATGCCGTTATGTCCACTGGAAGCAAATTTGATCCCCATGACCAAGATCAGGTTGAGCGTTCCAACAAGCCCGCCATTTATCTTCTGCATTCATTCACTGTCATGACACCAGATTGAGATTTTGGCATGGTTTGTTTCAGTCAAAGTAAAGTTGCTTTGGGAGGACTGTCATTTGCTTCCTCCTTTATGAATTCACTATTTGGAGAGACAAAAAGGATTTTTTAACAGCACAGTTTCAAAACAGTTTGAAGATGACTGTTTTACTCACTTGTAAGTCAACCCATCTCCTTTAGAGCATAGCTCTTCAGCCGTATGACCGTCGGAGACAACGCACTGTTGGTCAGATCTGCTGGTTCAAAATGTGTTGGCCATTACAAAGCACAGCGACGTACACTCTTCACCCACCATTGCGCGCGGGTGAGGTTTTAAAATCAGGAGACCTTACTTTGAATGAATTTCATTACTTTTACTGAGATTTTTTTTTCTGAAAATCAAATCAAAGTTTGTGAAGCAGGGGGAAACTTACTTGTACGTAAGGCCATCTCCAATCGAGAAGAGCTGCTGAGCCGAGAGTCCATCTTCAGGGACGTAGCCTGTACCACCGCTGATTAAGTAATCCGCCATGCTGCCAAATGATAAGGAGAGGCAACTTCAATCAACTGTGCAGCCTCAGATAAAGATGTGCATCTAAAGACCATAAAAGGATGCTCTGCAAGCACACTAGCCATCCACTTTGCAGGCAGAGCTTTTGTGACCTTCTAGCAGGAAGACATAACCATAGCAACATCCCCCAGCCAGCCACAGGTCAGTGCGCCTGCGTGACGGGTGCAAGATGCAACCGTTTCATCTGCTTGCAAAAACAACCCATTAATAAACCGGTAATAAACTTGTAACAATGAACATTTAGAAGAGGTATTGTTTTTATGACTGCTGCGGAGACACCGTGTAGTAGAAATTCGACTGTGATTTAGTCATAGAAATTACATTTCTATGGATTTAGTGCTGAGCATCTGTCTCTAACGTTACATCTGAATTATTAATGCCGTTGCTATTTTTAAAACATAAACCGTGCGCATAAGACAAATGCCACAGTAGTCCCCACATGACCGCATGTGAAGCAAAAATATGGCCGAGTGACCCACTAACATTTAACTGAGCCACTATAGCTAGCACTACACGGTGTTATAAAGATAATGGTAAAAGCATATTACTTGAAATGTTGTCCAAAGAAGAACACAATATCCTCAAAATGTCTCGACTTGAGCTGTTAAGTCTAGTTTGTCTGGTGACCTACATTACGTTATCAGTGGTTAGCAAACATTAGCTGCTTGCACTGCACACCCGTAGTTAACAAAATGTGCTACTTTTAGACCCGTCTTTGTTGTTTGTACAGTAAAGCGACGACGCAGCATCCTTGCTACATTATCCATGCTAGTATCCATGTTAGCCACCCACATCTCTCAGTCCATAACCATATCACTGTATTTTGGAAACGACATATCCACCGAGCAGCACTGAAGAGTCAATAAAATGTCGTTTTTTAGAAATGTTTTACATTTCTAGTCACTGCCCATTACGGTCTAGCAAACCTAACGTTAACGTTACATGTATTTTTAGAGAAATAATGTGAGGATAACAGGTACACCAACAATAAAAGTTGAGATTTTATTACAATAGATGGTGTTTTGATAGTTCAATACATGCCGAATTGGAGAGGGGCTCATTTTATATATTATAGAGTGTAAAATATGTTTCTACCCTATATGTCGCCTTTTTAAGGACAGGGGGAAATCTATTTTTGGCAGAATTGTGAAGGGAGTTTGGTGTTGCGTCCAGGCGCAAGTCGGGCTTCATGCAAACAGAATGTGTGTGCAATGCATGCAGGTTGATATAATCTAACATTTTCATTAATACGAAGAAGAGGTGATGTACTCTCCGCTAACGTAAATGAATCATCAACAGTAACATTACCAATACAAATAACTGAAAATAACACACGTTTATAACACTAAACACTACATAATTTTAGCCTGGGGGTAACGTTAGCCTGTAATGTTAGCAAACCGTTAGCCCGAGGATTGGAGACACCGGTACCACAAACAACCAGCAATGTGGCTGGCAACAAACATCCAGCGATGTAAATGACAGAAAAGTTGAGCAAGACATCGTGTAAATTATTAGTCGATACACACATATTCTATTTTCACAAGCACACACATTACCCCAGTTACCTTATTTAACCAGTCACTGCTGTCCTCAAGGCTAGCGTTCAAATACATAATACTGCCAACGTTTTTGACGTTACATTTAAAATGTATACAGTAATAGCTTAAACAAGTAGACAAACTCTACACCATTCCTGTAAAACTGGCCCAACTGGTGCAGACGTGTTAGAATGATCCACTAACTTAATGTGCATTAAACTGAACTTTTGGCAGACTAGACATGAGCAGAGACCAGACTACGAGTAGACATGTGGGAGCAGCCGTTAGCATTTAGCATTAGCGGCTTGGTTATTTGGCTTGAGCTACGGAAAACGCTCCCGATACTTTAAAGCAAGCTTTTCTATCCATAGATAGGTAACCATGTGGTTTACACTGTAACTTCTTAGCAAGCGTACATCCCCCACCAACATCTTTTCCGAGACCGAGTTACGTTAGCTAGCTAACCTTTTTGGAGCTGATGCCCACGTTGACCAAAGGGAAGCAACTTTCCAGCTGTGAGTCTACAGAAGTCAGGCTGAAAAAGAAGCGACGGTAAACAGTAATTCCTTCCACCTCGAAGAACAAACTCGATGAAAAAAAAAGAGGTTTTCCGTGGCTCCAATATGTAAAAGTACTGGTTGGCAGTAAAGTGAATCACAAGTGATTGCCTGTCGTTGCAGACAGTGCGTGTTGGTGTTATGTACTCGCTGCAGCGTCACGTCCCCTCTCCTCCTCACAGAGGCGTGTTTAACTCTCTGCATGCTGCATGCCCATGGGCTCCAGGGAAAAAAGGGCACCCCTCTCATAATTATTTATTGAAAAAAATAAAAAATAAAACCGTTACAGTGGCACATCTGGTACTTACTTACATATGTATGTATTTATTTCAATACCCATACAATACATTTTAATAGGCTGCTTGTCATTTGGCAATGTTTTAATAATATTCAAGGTAAATACAAGATTACTACTAGTGTTGTAATGTTGACCTAACACTAATATTACTAGAAAATAGCCTACTAATATTCAGCTAAAGTAGCTTCATGTCTGATTTAGAGTTATTTAGTTAAAATAAATTGTGATAATAAGAGAGTTCAATATAATTAGATGAACAGTTAAACTTTAAAATCTGAGCTTCTGAGAAAGTCGAAAATGGAGGGGTGGGGGGGAGGCTCGTGAGGTGCCGTCTCACAGAATTACAACTCAAATGCAATTTTCGGGTATTATTACACGCTTATGAGAATTAATGCAATGGGCCACATTAAAAAACTAAAATATGAAATTAGAAAAAGAAATGAATAAAAGTCTTTCAAAAGGGGCACTTATCTGGTCAGAGGGCACAAGGGCAGGTGCTTGAGCACTACCTGGGGTCTATCTGTGCACATCTCTGGGGTTAAGTGTGCAACATGAGTGTTTCAGGTGAAAGTTTTGCCACTGAAAGGCTGGCAGACTGGTTTATCACATAGATTTATATACACGTTTGTCAGAGCTGCCAGGCCAGTAATGTTACATTCCAGTCCATTTCAATGCACCATACTTGGACCAGTATTGTAAAGATGGTTCCCTACTTTATTTTTGGTTTTGGTGGTTTTAAAAGCTGCTTTGGCAGAGGTGGAAAGTTACGATGCACAGGTGAGGTTTTGAGGTACTTTACTTGATTCCATAATGTTTCTTTATCCATCCACTAGGCTACATTTAAAAAGGGATATTCTTTTACTCCACTACACATATCAGGCTCTTATGTAGTTACTTTTGAGATTAAGAATTTTCCCACCAGCTGTATTCTCATGTTATAGCCTACATACTATGTATTATCATAGATTAAACTTTGCAAAAAAAGTTAAAGGTCCCATATTATGCAAATTAATAATTCATAATAAATTAATAGTCATTTCCAGGTTCTGTATTTTGGGTTTCTAGAGCATGTTTACATGCATTAATGTAAAAAAAAACAAAAAAAAAACATAATTTTTCTCATTCTCTCTGTATTCACCCTCGTTCTGAAATGCTCAGTTTTCAGAATCAGAATCAGAAATTGTTTATTGCCAAGTATGCGAATATACAAGTATAGAAGCATACAAGGAATTTTC
>JAOVVB010126596.1:0-12379 GCA_028570985.1 Heterobranchus longifilis | reverse complement strand
GATGGCATTCTCTGTTCAACAAAGGGTTTAAAAACACTGAATTGTCATTCCTCGAGTATTTTTTTCCTTAAACTAAGAGCTCCATCTAGTGGTGTCAACAAATACAACAACTGATTCATGAAGCTTCATTTGGACATCACTACTGTTATTTGTTCTCAGAGGTACGTCGCATATTCATGTTGTACTATCAAAGATACAAGAAGTGGACAAAATAACAACAGCACTTTATAATTGTATGAAATACAACAACAAGTTGGAGATTCAATTCAATATAGTTTGAACAGATAGAAACAATGTGTTTCCATATCCAAGAATATTTCAATAGTTTTCTATTTATTTGCTTCCCCGTCATGGTGGATACATTATGCACTCAAGTGCACTTAAAAGTTTCCGTGCTAAGAAATACAAGCGAGCAGGGGAGTTATGGAGTTTTGTTCTGTTCTAATTGTGCTATGTTTAAAACTGTCACCAGACCACAGCGGTGAGCCCCTTGCGACCTAAACAATGTTCTTGTTGTCTCTTCAGAGAAGTATTCTGTAAATAGATGCGATATAATTGAAAATATAAAAGCCACTGTGTGAGATTGAAAACAAACATAGGACATGAGGGGGGGGGCAGCCTCACCATATGAGACTGATCAAGTATTCTGACTCAATTTAAGACATCTTTCCATTCAATTAAACATATAAAAGTGCTATATTAAATATTAAACAGTATGAGAGCACATTTTATATCATATCTGCGATGAATTTAGTGCATGCTGGTCCTCTCAGATATATAGAAGCAGAGCAGGAGGTTCTGGCACAACTCTACCTACATCCAAGGTGCATGAAGGGAACGAACGGTCGGAACTCCAGCAACACTTGCAGGAAATAGAAAAACTTGTTTGTCGTTTGTTCCTACCCTCTAATACGACCCACAGCCTACACATAATGGTCACAGTTTTAAACACTTTGTTAATGTTGTGGAATGGTGGCAGGTTAAAGGCCTTTACAGACCGGGTGCGTATTTTGTGTGCAATTAATTTGCATGTCAGTACTTGCACACAGAATGCGGATATTACATGGCGAAAAAGCGACATAATTATTTTACAGAAGAAGGTCGAATTTCTGTGAGTGTGAGTAAAGTTAGCAACCAATCATGTTGTGTTGTTTACTGATGAGGATTATAAAACAACAACACAGAGGCTCATATTTACAGTCTACGGTCTGACCCAGGACGGTAAATTTGATTACTCCTTTCAATCTAAAGGCAGCACATAACAGATCCACTCTTTCCATTCTTACCTTTCACAATAAAAGCCCCAGACATATCACCTAACTGTTTACCAGAGGGAACTCAAATTCACTCTGAGTATTTTGCTAAAAGTAAACTCATATTATCTGACAGTAGCTTAACGTTAAACAGCTGACCTCAGACAGACGCTGCTCTGGGTCATGTGTCCCTCAGGGGAAAAAAGATCTCCTGGTAGTTGCTCCTCTGCCTGCTAGAATTGTGAACATTTTATTGAATAATTTGCATCGCTGCTGGTATGAATAGTTTTGATGCAAAATATTCGCTGGCGATTATTTCTCATTTTTGTGTCATTTATTCGTCCCCCGTGTGTAACGGCCTTTAGGCAGAAAAACTACTCTAGATCGTGGTTTGGATTAAAACAGTACTGTTGTTACGTTACTTCACTTCCATGCATGTGTATGATGTAATTACACGTGTCGCAGAACGTGACGTAGTTCTGTTTCTTAACGTGTCCCATTTGTTTTCAAAGACACTTTCACTACTTGTCAACTACAACTAGACACAAAAAAAACTAACACACAATCACCCCCCCCCCAAAAAAAAAAAAAAAAAAAACTGGCAGTTAAGAAGTCTCAGACAAGTCGAGCAGGTCTATTGTCACCAGTCCCCAAAGTTCTGTTCTGTAAATAGACAACTTCTTGAAAATAAAACAGATAACAGTTGTGTGACGTACAGACACGCAGTTGGAAAATGATAAATAATTGCGGCTCTCATAAATTAAAGATGCCAGAGAACAAAGGCTGTGTGCTGTCATGAGAGTTTCCAGAGCAGCACTAAAAAGAGCAAATTATGAATAGAATGAAATAAAATTATGCTATCAATGATAATTACTGCCCTCGGTTTCTTTTGACTCTCACTCAGCCAAAGTCAGCCAGAGGATGTCATTTTATTATTTAAAAAAATCCCTCAAATCATAATTGAATAAACTCAGAAATGCAAAAGAAAGAAAAGGAACATAAAGGTAGTATTTTAGGTGGACAAAGTATGTATTGGATATTTTATATCCAGATCCTATTTTGCCATTGCCATGAGTGTGTGCATGTATATTACCAGATATATTTCCACGTGCATTGATTCACTGATGGACTTTGCTTTCGTCTCCTTAAAGACATTCACCTGAAAATAAATGACACGTCGAGCGAAAAGATAAAAATAAATGGAACGTGATGAACTGGCAGTGACACAATATATATATATATATATATATATATATATATATATATATATATATAGTGTGGCAGTGAAACATAAGGTTAATTAAGTGCTATTATCAAAGGAAGAAAAGGCCAACATAATGTCAGTGCCACTAAAGAAGTTTCCATTTTAATCACTGATAAAAAATACTAAGTAAAGCATGTTATAATGTGCTGATCTGTAGATTCAGGATTTCTTCTCCGATGGGAATTATAAGTTGCTGTTGGGGCCTTGCATGACAAGGGAAAAAATAATTCCATACATAACAGGCTAAGTTAATTTTGGTTTCCAAAACCGAGCACCGATCAGAGACTTTCAATAAATTGTAAACTTGAGCTCTGTCCAGATGATGCCTGTAATTTAATCCCAGGTAAATGTGGCCATTTGAGATTATTATAGACTTCCTCTCTAAAATCAAAGTTCCTAAAAGTAGTTTTCCACTACAATTGTATTTATGGTGTAAATTCACCGTGCATGATGGGATCAGTGCAGCATACATTCCACAAAATACACAGCATAAAAAGTTAAGAAATACATCAAAAAGCACAGTTAAGAAATGCATAACACAAAGTAGTATGAGACAATGAAGGTTCTGGATTTAAAAAAACCTAATTCCTACCATCAGTGTAATATTATCAAAAAGTATCCTTTGCTGCTCCCCCACCTTTTAAGGAAACACCCTGCTGACTTTTATTAACAGCTGCAGTACTCTTAAATATATATATATATATATATGCTGTGCTGTCATATGATTGTGTATGAGGTATTGATATATAGTGTGTAATTTTACTGTGATAGGGAAACATTGTGCTGAATTATGTTTTTTTGATCTTATGCTCAGAATTGTGCGCCACCGTTGACTCCTGCCCAGAGACTACAGATGCAAATTAGCTTTTAGCTATTTCTGGTGCAATATATTTATTGTGCATTGTCCCTGTCAAATAAACAATAAACACAAGGTTTTTAGACTATTCATGAATGCCTCCCAAACCAAAACTGGGAGTTGTTTCCACAGAACAGGAGCTTGGTAGCTGAAGGCTCTGGCTTTTGGAGACTCGAGGATCGATCAGTAATCCTGCATTTTGCAGACCTCTAGTGGGATAATAGAGTTTAACAAGCTCTATAATATAGGCTGGAGAGTAGTATAGGCGGGGCACCACTAGGTCATAAAACAAAATTTTATGACCCCGTCTGTTCCGAGAGGCACTGGTAATCATAAAAGTATTCATTTTACAACTCTGTCCATTCTGAGGAAACCACGCCCCGTACCGCCCATAGTCCCTCTTTTTGGGGCGTATTTATCTGGTTGTATATATATATATATATATATATATATATATGAATAATAGAAAGAATGCCCGTGCACAGCAATACTTCTAAGGTGCTGGTATTAAGCCGAAGCAAATGAAGGAGGAAAAAAAATACCACAAATGTGGATAATATACCGCATACTTAGGAGGATTTCCTTGCCAAAGAGGATCTGGTTTATTCGAGCAACGGGTTTTGCATCTTGCTTCGTCAGGCTCATACAGAGCACAGGAAGTGGGCGATTTAAATAGGAAACATTGCTCCAGACATTTGCAGACAAGATTGAAAACATTTGCATACAAAATTGAAAAAATACATATACATTTAGAAAACAGTAGAAAGCAGTAGTAAAGCTGCATAATATTTCAATGGCTGGAAATGCCATTATGTATATAGAAAGACCCACATACCAAAACTCTATTACTGACATCATTGAAGCCACAAATGCCAGAAAAAAACGTGCATATGCACCTATGAATACACATGAATACCACCAATCGACTAATACATGTAAACAGACAGCACATAACTGGTTGGCCAACAACACACACCCACAATCATGCACGCCAAGCAAATACATCACACAGTGTTTTGGAGAACAATGCAGGGACAATGCTACTCGACATACACCTTTTTTCCTGAGCAGCTCCTGAAGCACACAGGCAAGGACAAACAGCAGACATGGAAGCCTACAGAGTTTGACAGTGGTACATTTAATCCAGCCAGAGTTTTTAAAAACACACCCCACCTCAATGGTCTAGAGTTGTCTAAAACATTGTGTGTAGCCGTAACACTTTTCACTAAATCCTACAGGTGAGACCCCTGCACTGGTTGACCGTTAATAATTTCCCCATGAGTTGTCCACGATATCAAAATCTTGGATCGGCTCAATGCATCCAAAACATACTCAGCATTTTTCCTACTTCTTTTAGACATGTGTTTTACAACTTCTTCTAGAATCAGATCCTTTTTTTCCATCATCGTCAGTTCCTCTGGGCGTATCGCTGACATTCACACCAAATGTATCGCTGATTTCAGAGGGTAGTGATAAAGTCAACACACTCTTTTCACATTGGCCCTGTCTCACTAATGTCAGATATCTTTGTAGAATACTTGCATATTTTTTTGGCTTTGTCATACATGTCTGTGTCTGGTAGATTCAACACATCGCTCATAGCTCTATCCAAATCATTCTGAGCAGTCGGTCATGGATTGGGCGGTATGCTCCTGCTGCTCCTGCTGCTGTTGCTGCTGCTGCTCCTGCTGCTCCTGCTGCTGCTCCTGCTGCTGCTGCTGCTGTTGCTGCTGCTGCTGCTGCTGCTGCTGCTGCTGCTGCTGCTGCTCCTGCTGCTGCTCCTGCTGCTGCTGCTCCTGCTGCTCCTGCTGCTGCTGCTGCTGTTGCTGCTGCTGTTGCTGCTGCTCCTGCTGCTGCTGCTGCTGCTGTTGCTGCTGCTCCTGCTGCTGTTGCTGCTGTTGCTCCTGCTGCTCCTGCTGTTGCTGCTGCTCCTGCTGCTGCTGCTGCTGTTGCTGCTGCTGCTGCTGCTGCTGCTCCTGCTGCTGCTGCTTTAAGAATTCCATTTGATGTTGGGGGACCAAAAACATTTTTTGCGTGCGTTCCATTTCAACTCTTGTTAAAGAGGCTGACTATAAAAGGTATAACAACTCCAGCTGAGCCAGATTCCTCTGCATGCATGATGACATTGTCACACCTTATGTTTTGAAGAAGAAGGACAGTCACCAGCAGGCGCAACACCATCAGAGGATGGAGGGGATGAGGATGATGATGAAGGAGAAACACTACCAAGCACCATACTTACTACGGAAGCACTTGTGCCTGAGGTCGTGACACCTGCAGCAGATGAAGCACCACCATCCTTTGATGGTGGTGCTTCATGGTGGTGATGATGGGGTGAAATGTGTAGGATGAGCAGGGACAGGTGTCACTGCAGGGTTCTGAATCCTACGCATCGCAATCTTTGCAGCATTACGTTTGTTGAATAGTACCAGCCTCCTCTCCAATGCTTGGAGACCCACACGACGCATTTCAGACAAATGTCTAATGGCTGTATTATCATGTATGTTAGATAGATATGATAGTTCAACATATTCATACTGTTGAACACTCTCAGCATACAACGTTTCGTAGTCAACAGAGCTATTGCCGTCACATTCACCATCAGTAGATACACTGCAGCCGGACCCATCACCCTGTTTGAAGTATTTTTTATGGTGAGACATGTTACATCAGATTCAGGTCTCTGTGTAGAAGACCTGTGTTTTCCGCTATATTTTGTGCAGCTGTAGACAGAGAAACTCTCAGATCTAGCCACCTTACCCTGTCGGACAATAATGTTTAACAACCTATTGTTACGGGTTTGTAAGGCAATGCTTTTGATAATAAAATCTTTAAAGTTCACAATTCTATTATCAGTATCTTTTCTGCGGATAGAGTGCACCAGTTTTTCAAAACGATTATTCATCAACCTAGCTCTTCTGCGTCTAGAGCGCTCCGCTTGGTTAAACTGAACATGTACAAGGTTATACAGTGTATCGAATTCCGATATCATGTTATTCCCTTCAACACCACGACCAGCGATACCAGTGCCCCTCGGAACGGACGGGGCCACAAAATGTAGTTTTATGACCTAGTGGTGCCCCTCCCAGCAGAGTGCGTCCATTATAATCAACTAAAGCTGCGACACTGACCACAGAAGCCGTGCAATGCTCACCTCGGTTTTTACATGGCTGGTCTATTTTTTTTCTCTATGCTGCCCTCCAACAGGTAGAAACTACATAGAATAATAATAATAATAAATACATCATTGTACCAGAGGCAATGTGAGGCAGCAGAGCAACCTTGTGGGTGTTTTTTACATTTCACATTAAAATAAATCAATGGAATGAATGTGTATCCATGATCCTGTAGTTAAAATGATCCAGCCTATGATTCTAAACCCTGAATAACCAATTACATTAGAACTTGGAGAAGCTGGCACTAACCACACGCTAAAAAAACCCTGCTCTGCTCCGCCACGCCTATGTGACGCATCACATCCATGCCTTATGTATTCCAGGTTCAGGTAATGAAAAGGGATATTGGTCTGTTAGTTGGTGCATTCAGTTGCCCCTCGTTAATTCATGGTGCATTCAGATAAACTCACAAAGAAATACTAATATATATTATCATAATATTCATATTTAATGTAACTAAAAAGTGACTTTACATTACTTTTTGGTGGAAGTAACTGGTAAAGGAACTGAGTTATTTTTTTAATGAGGTCATTAGTAACTGTAACTAATTACTATTTTTCAGTAAGTAGCACAACACTGCTACATTACTAACAATGTAACAGCAAAAATACTGTCTGATTAGTTTTCACAAAATAAACTTGTATGAAAGTTTGATTTACTGCAGACAATGGTTGAATAAAACCTGGCCTCAGACGGTTCAAATCCTTTCAAAATCCCAAACATGTTTTGATACACTTTGGTACATTTCACTGCAGAAACCAGTAGTAGCCTTGAAAACACGTTTGGCCGTCCTGCCCTGCCCTCTTATTAAGAGGGCTGACCCAGTGGTTGTCCCTTCAGAGCATCCTGAAAGCCATTCTAAAGAGGAGGCCGACACGTCCTGCTCTCAGGTTAGAAGGCTGGACGAAGGGTCAGGTAAGGCTAAAGAGCATATGGCATTAGTACGAAAGCTACCGCTGTTCCAGCCCTTTATGAATTTCTCTGTCTCCCCTTTCCCCATATTTTCCGCACCCATCCCTCCTCCTCATCTCCCCTTCGTTCCTCCTGACCCCTACCTCCTTTATTCTCTCCCTCCCCCCTCCTCTCTGTCTGACAGTCAGCGAGGTGTGCAAAGTAATTTCCAGAGGCCATTTCCATGTCCCAGGAGGCTGCGCATTGTAGAATTTGCATTCATTGCGGAACAATGGAGAGCAACGACTGAGAAAATCTAACTTTCTTGAAAAGATGATGAGAACAGAAGAAGATAACCAAATGTATTGTGGGAGATAGTATGGTGTATTGAGAGTAGGAGATACAAACATGTTTTACAGTTGAACAGAAAATTGTTTTTCTTCCTGATTTAATAAACATGGTTTCAATGACAAATTTGATCATCTCTGCACTAGTCTCGCCTTCAATACAATCCAGCTTTGTTCTGTCGTGGTTTCTAAGGCCCCAGTAGGTGATAACTCAAAATACACCACAAGGGTATGCTTTAACTCCCCTCTTGTTTTTCCTTTAGACAAATAAATCTAATACAACAGCACTGATATGAATTACATTTAGCAGTCTCATGAGTATGCTTCCTCCTCCTTAAAAGACACCACCATTCTAGTATCAGTATGTCCAAAAACCTTGTCTCTTGGTTTAATGACAAATATCCTGAGTCTACCTAGCCTGGCATCACCAGACTAATTCACAAATGCAAATGAGTTTGGAACCTCTCAGACCAAATTGCCTCTCGACCCAACTGGACAGACCTAAAACCAATCAGAGCAAGGAAACGTGACCTAAAACCAATCAGAGCAAGGAAACGTGACCTGCAACCAATCAGAGCAATGAAACCTGACCTACAACCAATCAGAGCAACGAAACATGAGCCAATCAGAGCAACACATGCAAGTCATATGCACATGCAGTGCTTGGTCAGTTTTGAAGCAGGAAAAAAAATGGTGGCCTGGTAACAAACTTTCTCAAATTACAGTGAAACAGAACACTAAAATGTGTTTCTGAAAACATTTTAGGGGAGAAATAGGCAATACAGTAACAGTATCTTGATTTGTATTTGATCAGCACTGCCTAGTTTGACAGTTTGATGTGAGTTTCGTGAGCCTAGTGCTTTGCGCTGCACGGACGTTCTGTAACTACATTGTAGCATGACGCTCCTCTGTCAGTCATCATCTTAAATCCACCCCATTTTAGATTTAAATGGTTGTGATTGGATCGACTAAGTCCTGGGGTACTGGAAATCTGTCTGAATGGGAGGGGCATCAGCCGTATCTGTCTGAGCAAATGAAACATGAGCTCAGCAGATACTCTGGTTCCCAGGTTAGTCCTAATGTGAACTCAAACAAAACTAGGTTAGGTTTATGAAAACATTGTGTTTTGGGTTACAATAACTACATTTGTTGTGTAAATTACTTTCGTGGCATTAGTTAAGAACATTACATAAGGAACAGTTACAAACAGCTGTGTCCTGGGTAACAGGCCTGTGGCTATTTTACCTGTCCACTGACCCCAACCCTCCGACTTGAGCGGAGTTTGTCACTCTTCATACTACGTCATCTTACAGCACTGTGGTCGAGCAGTTGCTCTGAACATCTAATATTGCTGCAGAGGTTCCTCTAGGATCACTGGATATGAAGGAAATACCACCACAGGACCATCAGACAAAGATTTGACCAAGGGATTTATGTAGAACCACAGACACCCCTCCCATCTGCTCCACTCTCGTTAACTCTGCTGCCACCAGCAGCACCTCGACCACGACCACTCGGACTCAATCAAACATTGGTCTGTGAATGTTTGATGTCATAGTCTATAGTTTTATGAGGCGTTTTAGAATTTTCACACCATTTATTCTCCACCAATTTCCATTTTATGTGTGTCATGTTGTAAAAGCTGCTGTCTGCTGAGGGCAAATTTCCACTGCATGCAGTATAGTGGACAATAAACTTTTATCCGTCCATTTATATATCGGGAGAAAAGCCAGGCTTTCAGGGAAAGCTTGTCAGAAAACACTTCATTTGGGATCAGAAGGATTAAGACAGAGAAAACCCTGCTTCTGCAAAGCCCACAGCTTAGTTGCGATGTTTAAGTGTCCGTGGTCACTTTTTACGCAGCCTGGGTCAAATTAAGGGATAGTTCAGATCTGCACACCCCCAGATTGGAGGAGCAGATGAGAGTACCAACACGTAAGCTCAGCAATGTACTGCTGTGGACGGGGTCAATATGTGTTTTAGCCACCTAAAAAACCCAATATCTGTTTAAGTGTACACTATATTTAGAATATTTCCACCACTTTACCTTGCTGTCAGACAGCCCCTTGTAATGGGGAACTCAAGCCACCAGACTGCTTTGACAAAAACAGTAGTTTTACCTCACAGAACAAAGTTGTTGGTCTACTGCTGCCTTGATCGGTTAGTGTGTGTTATTGTGTGACTTTGGTGTTTTAAAAGGGTTAGGAACTAACAAACAAACTAACCAATGAAGGCAGCTCTAGACCAGAAATTCCCATGTTCTGTGAGAACATATACAAAATTATTGTTTTTGTCAAAGGAGTCAGGTGGTTTTCAGCCTCCGCCGCAAAGCAACACCATAGGTCATTTGTACAAGCATCTCATTATGACCCATATTTACATTTATTGTTAGATGTGCCCTCTAGTGGCTGTAGTAATTATGACGGGAGCAAAACAGGAAGTCATGTGATGTGATATTAAGAGTGAGAAAGACTGTTTAGGGCGGGTGGGAGCGGTGGAAGATGGGTCAAACAAACACAGGACTTTGACCCAGGAGAGCTGTGTTCGTGTCCCATTTGAAACATGCGTAATTACAACCTGTATGTACGCACAGAAGTGAAGTAATAACAAATGTACTCATTTTAACCCAAACCACACTCTTTTTCTAACCTTAACCAAGTAGTTTTTGTGTCTAAACCTAACCAACCTGTGACCATTTCACATTTTTCAAACCGTGACTGTCACGTTTAGGTATGAGGACAGAAAATGTTCCTGTGGATCAGATTTCCTGCCACTGCTACGGGTGCTAATTGAAGGGTCGTATTAGAGGGTAGGAACTCACGACTTATGTGGTCTTATGGTTTGGAGGACTGCTTTGAAAAGACATCATAAACAGCTGCCTGACGGCAAGATAAAATAAGGAAAATAATCTCAATATATGTACAATTAAACTGATATTTTTTTAGGTGGTCCTGTTTTTAGGAGTCTAAAGGCCCCGTCCACAGCAGTACATTGCTTAGCTTCTGTGTCGGTCCTCCTGTCTGCTCCTCCAAACTGGGGGCATGCCGACCGCCATCTACTGTAGGTAATACACTGACTAAGTACCTCACACAACCCCAGTTCAAAAAATCCAAACTACCCCTTTCAGGCAGATGTGAAAGAAAGTATACAGAATATTTAGAAAAGGAGGAAGAGGGAACTCCGTACGAGACAGGTGGTACTATGTCTTCAGTGTTCTGTGTAGCATCTGAGGCCTAACTGTCCCACCTTGGATGATCAGAGGGCTTGGCAAGGAGATAATGTATCATAAATTTAGTTGAAGGCAGGAAATATGCTTGTGGAGGATCTCTCATAATTTCATCACATCCGAACAGATGGATGGGCAGATGGAAGGGGATGGAGCAGACAGTATTAACAAGGCAGAATAATATTCAGAATGAAAATGACTTGGATTTGTTTAGCAGCACCATTACACAAGACATTTGACCTGGTAGTTCTGTACAGACTCACACACAGACTCATTCTAAACAAGTTATGTTGTCCTGAAAGTTTGTCATAGTGGTACTTTGGAATTGTATTTACACTTCTGCCTCATCTAAAAATACAAAAATAAATACATCAATGAAAATAGGTGCAACATCACTTTTGTACTACTGTAATTAGGCCAAATAATGTTATGTTGGGTGAATGGATGGATTACTGATGGGGTCTACCGAGCACAGGTCCAGGGGCCCCAAAGTGTCAGAGCCCCCCCCCCCCCTGGCCTTCACCTGCAAAATGTCACTGAAAGAGACACGTCCCAACCAGGAAGAGACTCAGAATGACAAAGAAATATAAAACGACTACAAACAGACTCATAACGACTATGAAAAGGAGCAAAACCACCACAAAGACACAAAATGACCACAAAGTGACACAAAGCAACTACTACAAAGAGACACAAAATGACAAAGAAATGAAAGAGACACAACACAACTACAAAGAGACGGAAATTACTACAAAAGGCGGCAAAACCACAGAGAGATGAGTACAAAGAAACATTTTTCAAACAAAAATAATGACCACAAAGAGACAAAACCACGGACAGATGCGTAACAACTACAAAGAAACAAAAACAACAACAAAAAGGCTAAACAACTATAAAGTGTGTCTTGCTCCTCTGTAGGAGAGGTGGTGGTTTTACATGCATAGAGTGACCGTTTTCTAATTTATTAACGAAAATAAATTGATTCAAACTGGGAATGTTTATTATTTATTATTTGTTTTTTAACTTTGAATGTAAATAAGTGTTGAAAGATATAATCATATACTATGTTATTTATTGGTCAGGGTGTGTAGTGTCAAAGTCTCAGAGTTCAGCACCATGTACAGCTCTGTGGTTCGATCCCCTGCAGTCTACATGTCCAAGTACCCTTGGGCTTACTATATATATATTAGCAATATGGAGAAAATATACTGTAGTTTCACTCTCCAGGTGGCACTAATGCTTGTACAGACTTGCACGCACACGCACACGCACAAGCACACACACGCACACGCACACACACACACACACACACACACACACACACAGTGTAAGGGTGATTTATTACCGGTGAAGACAGGCAATAGAC
>JAOVVB010126575.1:0-12379 GCA_028570985.1 Heterobranchus longifilis | reverse complement strand
AACCAGTACTTTTACACTTTTACTTGAGTAAAAAGCTTGAGTTGATACTTCAACTTCTAAAGAAGTCTTTTTAAACCTTAGTATCTATACTTCTACCCAAGTAATGAATGTGAATACTTTTGACACCACTGGTGCAGAACCATCAAAAATAACAAAACTAAAAGGGTTGGCTTTTTGTTTTTTGAGCACAGATTGAACACCTGACTATGACCATTTCCAAGAGCATTACATTTCTTGATGTTCACCTGGCAGAGAATCACAAATTGTCCCAAAACATCAGCTAAATAGCGGTCATGATGTTTCAAATGACGTTCCACAGAATAAATTTGAAAAAGTTTATCAAACTTGATAAATGGCCAAAAAAACCCAAAAAAAAAACACTAACACAATATAATTTGGGTTCTGTTTAAGATGTTTGCCCTTGGAAGTTATTCTACCATAAGAAACCAGGCATGCACAGTATCTCTATCCCCAAAGACATCCAAAATAAGATAAGACCTCAAACACACGTGCACACACCCACACTCAAACACATATACAGGATCCATATGTAGCAGCAGAAATAATGATTGTTAAAACGTGTTGCTTGTAGCACCCTGATTATGGTCAGTCATGATAAGACTACAAACTGATCATTGTACTTCCAATATTCTATGGATTTATATAAAAACACTATAAAGATCACAAATTACTGAATGTTATTTCTCCCCCACATCAATGAATAAGTATAAAAAGAGAATGTGAACTTGGTCAATACTATATATTTTGTCCAGTACTTTTAGTTTGCAATTACTTATAGAATCATCATTAATTCTAAGGTGCGTTATATTATCAGTGAATGCGTAATAATGAAACGAACTGGCTGCATTAGGTTAGAACTTTAAAAAATTGCCCATAAATACAGTCAAGTAAAGGACAGGGTGGCTTCACTTCTTTTTTACACTTTTCTAAAAGAAAAAAAAAAATCAAATACATATATTCTAGGTCAACTTTCAGAGTGTCTTACATCCAGACTTCCAATTAAAACAGAGTTCTGAATTCGGAATGCATGATTTTATTATAAAATAGTGGTTAGTCTATTAGTGACAGCCTAGTATTACTTTGCACCTAAAAGTTGATTTGTTTCCAACAACAGCAATTCCAAAGCGTTGTTCTCAAAAAAGATATTTTATTTGCTAATAAATAAGATGCCATACATTTTATGCATATATAGTCATATGTACTGTTGTGAAACTTTTGCAAAGCAACTTTTGCTAACCTTATAGCAGTTATAAAGTGTCAGAGCTGCTGTTAAAGAAAAATAATCAACATTTTATTGAACAATCAGATTGGAGAACTCAATATTTAATTGTATATCATGTTAAAAACATTTCTTGACTTGTGTACTTGTAGAGTTTAATTTACATGTTTTGTTTATTTATTTATTTATTTATTTTTCCCAATTATAGAAAGTCGATTTCTTCTCTGCAGTAATTATACATACACAAGAGTAATGGTAGATTGGGAAAATGTTGGGAAAATGCTAGAAAACCCCATAAGAGCTATGACGAACAAGAATGATCCCAATCCTGCAAAAGGGAGGAGTCTCAAACCAGTCCGGCAGCTGCTATACCATGCTGAGCTAACGTTAGAAAAAAATTCTGTCAGAGTATTTGTTTGTTAACTTCAACCTGAAGCAAAGATCTAGACTGGGGTGGAAACTGATTTAACAGAGAGAAAACTACAAAGAAGACCATTTATCTTTAAAAACTACAAAGAAGACCATTTATCTTTAACAAGTCAACCATCTAAAGTAAGATTTCTTTTGGATTTGTGAAGGTAAGACTATACTGAGAAAAAGAAGATGATTTTTAGAATATTTTAGTATGAAATACTAAACAGGCAACCTCTTTATGCTCTTCTTTAATATAAGATCAATTTTGATAAAGTGGTGAGTAAAGGGAGAGATTAAAACTAATGCCATGATGCAAATGCAGTTAATCTCAAAAGTACACTCAAGTAGAAGTAGTTTCTTTTTATGTGAATATGCATAAAATGAATGTATTCCTCAATTGATAGTTATGTCACAATAGCTGATTTCCTGCAGAATGCTTCTAGTTTATGATATTGTTGGCCCTTCTTACAATGCATGTTTATCTACCTACATATTGTTACTGTTGTCTAAGTCAATGAAAATATGTACTTTTATATCTTAAACTTCTAGATATTTTGAACTATAATCAGCATTTTAAAAATGTCAATTTGCATTTGTACAAGTGCAGGAACCCTTTGAAGTTACCAGAGTTATTTCAGTAGATAGTTTTAGATAGACTCATTTATAGATCACAATTGTAGACAAAAAGAATTTAACTAAGTTTTCAGATCTTTGAACACAATGAGTAATCCTTCACAGTGCACTTTGGAAAAGTAAGTGAACCTCTAACTGGCTACCAACTTCTGTAGTCAGGTTTTTCAATAAAGAATATGGCTTTGAAAGTGTGGGTTGTACAGGAGCTTTGCCCAGGTTATTGACAAATCTGCTCTTCTTAAGAGGAACTGAATAATGAAATCAACTCAAATCAACTTTTACAGGAAATTAAAAGATTATTTACAGAGATGCATGGAGCGAAGTACAATATATTTTTAATACCAGGGCTTACATCAGTCCATCAATTGTCTACAAATAGTGGAAGTGCAGGCCTGTTTCTATTCTTTCTAGGAGTAAGATGACATGTCCATCTTTAGCCAGTCGTATAAGCAGCTACAGGAAATGTTTGGTGGAGCGTTTTTTTTTTTTTTGTTATTGCTCCTGGTAAATAATGAACTACAATGTGTTCATTAAAGACTTTAAATGTACTACTGCTTGTGTTTGTCTATAATTATTATTATAATCAGATCATTATTGGCCTTTTGTAGTTTGTTTTTTGTAGATTTTTTTCCAAATTTACTTTCTGGATTGTCTCTGCTACATCCAGAATGTGCTGAAATTAGCTGAAATCCATTCTTCCTTTGACATCCATAATGTTTGTTTGCAGCTGGCACACAATCCCAAAGAATAATAGCTCAACCTTGCCATGCGTAACAGTTGGCAGTTTCATAAAATGTGGTTCTTTATTTTTATTTCCATACATATTTTTTGGTGAATCTGGCCAGAGGGTTCTATTTACTTCATCACTCCACAGTGCTGTTACAAATGCTTCCGGCTTATCTCACATTTTGCGCATCAGATGTTCCATTTTGTGACATGGTTGCAGGGTAGGTTTACTTCTGATGACATTTCTATGCAGGTCATTTTTGTGCTTTGTAAACAACTTCTTGACATGTTTACTGAGTATTAATGAGTCAACTAGGATAAACATTAGTTAAGTTATATTTCCAAGTGCTGTTACCATCTATTATCACCATTTGTGGAAGGTGTCTAGTCCACTCAGATTACTCACTTTTAAATAATTGTTGTATAATCTGCATTGACATTTGTTAATGTGGTTTTTGAAAACAAAACAGTTGGGCAAGGGTGCCTCTATTTTGGCATGTAAATGTAAAAGAAAAAAAAAATCCTCAGGTTGTCCGATTTTAAATTCAATTAAGGCTAGAGAACATGCAAAGTCAGAAAAACAGTGTTAATTAACACTTCACACTAGCACATAAATCAAACAAAGGTAGATCGAAAGTGGACATTAAAACAACAGCAAAGTTCAGGCAGGGTGCCAAAATAATCTAAAGAGACCCATGTATGAAATAACAGGCAGGTTTGTATACAAAGAGTAACTAAAGAAAAAGTGCTGGGTACAAAGCCCTATTTATATTGTGGTGTGATTGTGTAATTGAGGTCAGGTGTGTCTCATTAGCACTCAGGTGACCTTGAATGAGTGTGTTTGGAGTTGTAGTCATTAGAAGCCATGTTTTAGACTATTTTAGAGTTGTGTTTAGAGATTGGTGCTGGATTTAGCATGGCCCTAACACATGCCACTTTTATGTAACATTTTTAAGTATTTTCTTTTACACACATATATATATATATATATATATATATATATATATATATATATATATAATCACACTCAAGATCAAACTGCACCCTTGTACTTACAACCGCATCATAACCGTGCTGATAACCAGAACAACAGCACTCCCTCTCGTGTTTTGCTAACGTGTACAACTGTCAGTGCTCAGCAAATTATTATTATTATTATTCTTTCAAGTCCATTAACTGATATTTTTAATATTTTAATTGAAAATGAACAATTGTTTTACAAGTTTTTTTATTTCTTTTATAATTTCTTGTGTGACTTTTTATTCCTCTTTTTTTTCTTACATCTTTGGTGAGTTCACTTTACTCATGAAGAAAACATGCATTATGAGTACTGGCCCCTCATATGTTATGTATATTACACTACCAGTCTGCGAGCTTGGGTGAAGGGTGTACATTCATCCATGC
Organism: Heterobranchus longifilis; assembly: GCA_028570985.1. NCBI lineage: Eukaryota > Metazoa > Chordata > Actinopteri > Siluriformes > Clariidae > Heterobranchus > Heterobranchus longifilis. The sequence continues at coordinate 7,962 of JAOVVB010126575.1, read as the reverse complement.
CGTTTGCCATGTCAATGATATGGAGGGAGCAGGAAAACCATGTAACTGATCATTACTTCTGCATAACAAATGTCTCTGAATTTTATTCCATGAACAGGAAGTTTATTGAGTACTTAAATCTTGCCTCAATGAGACGAGTGCCACACAACAAAAAACTTGTACCAAACTGCCAGAGGTGAACAAAAAAAATACACTTACCATACATTAAATACGTTTATGGTATGAGATATACTAAGATCGCCACAATGTTACCATGATTGAACGACCTCATTGGGTGCCTGGGAAAAGGCTGCTTTATTCCAATGATCGACCTGGCCAAGGATTAATGGCAAGAGGCTCTCACCCTGGAGGCAAAGGAAGACAGGCTTCACCCCAGATTGTGGCCACTGGCAGTGACCATCAGACCTGGCCACCTTCTTAAAATTGCTCCGTGGTCCAGTTGATGGTGGACATGGATCAGCATGGGCGTCCTGACTGGTCTGCCGCTACACAGTCCCATACACAACAAACTGCATTGGCAGTGAAATTTTGTATTGATTTTAAAATACTACCTATGAAGCACTAAACAGGACTCTCGCACCACAGTACTTGAGTGAACTGCTATGTTTTATGGTCCACAACGCCTACTTTGATCAAAGGATGCAGGCTGCTTATCAGTACCACATATGATGAAAATCAAAGCTGGGGTAGAGCTTTTTCTTACAAAGTTATGGAATATCTTTACAATTAATATTCGGGACTCAGACAAAGTCTTAGTGTTTATATCTAGGCTAAGAACCTATTTATTTAGACATTATGTGACCATTATGAAACATATTATCAGTTGAGGGTTAAGGGCCTTGATCAAGGGCCCAACAGTGGCAGTTTAGTGATGTTGGGGTTTAAATCTGAATAGTCCAACTCTTTATCCACTAAGCCACCCCAGGCCCTGTTTCCTTTTCACTGGAACCTGCATTATTTGAGCTACAATACCTCTTCTATTAGATCAGAGTACCAGGCCTGCCTTTTCTCCCCACATGCATCAGTGAGCCTTGGCTACAAATTACCCTGTCACTGGTTCTCTTTCCTTGTACCACTTTTGTTAGGTCAAAGGACACCTGCAGAGCGGGAACATCCCACAAGAGTTGCAGGTTTGGAGTTGCTCTGACCCAGTCGTTTGTGATGACTGGGATGTGATGACTATTTGTCAGTCACTCACATCCTTAGCTTACCCATTTTATTATTTTTTTGCTTTTAACACATTTTTTTTCTTCCGATTTTCTCCCTAATTTAGTCGTGTCCAATTCCTTCCTGTCACTGGGGGGGTTCCCACATTAAGGCTACTTACGACCATTCAGCCAGGAGGGCCGAGCCGACCTCTTTTTTTTGTTCGAACTGCTAGCTCACGCGCCGTTGGGGGCGTCGTAACACACATTACAGCATTATCCGCTCCCTCCGCATGCGTGAGCTCACAGATGCCCCGAATGGCGTAGAACCGTGATTAATGTGGGAGCACTAAGTACCTCTCATCCCTCCCCGGTGAGAGAGCTCGGCCAATTTAGCTCTCTCAAGACCTCCGGCTGTGAGAGGTTACAGCATCACCCGGGAACCGAACCAGCGGAGGCCTTTAGTTTAGTTTTTTTAGTTGGATTTAAGTGCAGGATCCACCCAATAGTTTGTACTATAGCCCGACAATGCTATAAAAGAATGGGCATGCATCGACCAGTTTGTCCATCTCATCATTACACACAGAACACACACACACACACACACACACACACAACTGCGCGCACAAACAGAAACACTTATCCGTCTGGATTTATTTTTTGCTTTTTTGTAAAAATGGATGTTCTATAGGTAACTTTGAGTTACCTTGTTAATTTGACCTAAAGTTCCTTTACAATCCTGCAGTAAAAATATTCCTTAATATTCACAGCATTATGAAGTCTGATTAAAACTGTTATGTGCTGGTTTGATAGTGTATCATTGATTGTGTTTATAAGTGGACACTGTGATGGCATTTACTGCCACCAGGTGATTTTTATGTCTTTTTGGGCAGTACAGAGAGCTGCTTTGCAAAAGAAAAAAAAAAGGAATCGTGACTGAACTACAGTAATCAGCAAAAAGCAACAGAATCATCTTATAAAGGGAAGGTTCAAAGTGAAGATTGACAACTGTACCTCAGACAGCCATTAAAAGGCATCAGAGAAATTTTTTCTTGTAATCGAATCTAACTGAAGTAGAACACTTTTTTTTTTTTTTATGAGGTGCCATAAAGGGCTTAAATCAAACTTCACTCATGCATACACACATGAAACACTTCCTTAATAATAATAATGTCTGCAGCATTGAACTCCGCCGATTTGGAGATGGTTGCAATCATGATGTTATTGTTTGGTCTGTAACATCCTCCAACTTTCTATCTTGAGACTTAAATCTTGTTAATGAGTTAATCGCCTGAAGCAGGGCTGCATTGGTTGGGTTAATGTGACAAGCATCTCGTCGTCTTTCTCCACTATAAATGTGATTCCGTTTCCGTGGGTGCACTTTGGTTTGTATTTGCTAAATGCGCCATGCTACCGTAGGTTTTATATACATTAAATGAACTAATTCTAAGTGTGTCAAACAAGCAAAAGTGATACCAGTGCGTTTAATTAGCGAGTTGATTTTTTTTTTTTTTACATTTCCTTCACCAACATTCCCTACAAACTTAGCATGCAGTAGGGAGCACCCTGTTAAGTACACTTCGGAATGGAACGCAGCCCTGGATGTGTGCAACAGCTCTACTGTTTTCAGCAGTAAAGGATTTAGGCTACACAACACCGCCCCCTACTGTCAGTTGGTTAATAACTCCACTTTACTGTTGTGCCAAAAAGTTCCTGCTTCACGGAGGGAAAAAGAAAAAAAACACACAACGGAGCCCTAATGTAATCTGAAAATTGAGCTCGGGACATGATGGGTGCACTGATATTGAGCTAGGTGCACATATACACACAAGCAGTGGTGTAACTTTGGCTTCAACATTGAGGGAGGTTAGACATGGCAAAAAGTGTATAAAAAAAAAAAAACTTTTACTCTCCCTTCATGTAGAGCAGCGCAGTTACTGCTGCGTGAGAACGCGCGCGAAGGACGAATCGGACGCAACCAAGTCCCACCTGGAGGGGGAGGGGGGAGGCTGGGCTGTGTTAGCCTCTGTCTGCCAACGACACTGAATCGAGAAAGCCAAGCACTTTTTCAAGTTTATTCAAGTTTCATTTTAATTCATGTTCTTTGGGGTCGAACTGGCGGGTTTTGATGATTGCGGGATGACACTGCCCTCATCCCCCCCTTAAATGACCCCTATGGCCACCAGCAGTGGACACGCCCACGAGCAAACGTCACCGCGACGTGTCATTCGAGCGTCAGTACGATAGAGAGCTGAGGTGAGTAGAACTTTATATCTCCTGTCAGGTTTGTGTTCATAATACAACATTGACTCTTTATGTTTATTCGGTCCGCATTAAAGTTGTCAGGCAAATCTGAAGCATTGGGTCGGAAAAATTATTATTTAGCTGCACATCAAATCATGAAACTCCCTCTCTTCCTAAAAATGTGATGCTAAGGTGACAGCTATGTTATGTTAATGGTGATTCTCCAGTTTCCTCAGTTCATAGTCTGTCTGGATACGGCCATAATGCATCATCAGCTAGTATTGTAGTAAAGTCTACAGTAAGATCTTTCACAAAGAAAAAAAAAACACACACACACCGATTTTTTTCTTCCCGCGCTTTTTTACCCTCAGACTCTGAACCAGCTCCCGTCTCTGATTGGCTCATCTCGTCCCTCCTCCCGTCTCTGATTGGCTCATCTCGTCCTTCAGTCATAGATATAACCTTCGTTATCAGTGAAAATAAGGCTGCAACTGAAGCAGATGTGTTCAGAATTAATAATGTGACAGTTTAGTCGTGGCACCATGAAGAAATTGGCATAACGTGTGTGTGTGTGTGTGTGTTAAAATCTCTCTATAGTTTCTAGTTGTTTCTCACGTTGGCTTTCTAGAAAAAGTACTAACTAGAATTAGGGCTGTGTTCCATTCCGTAGTGCACAGGGTGTTGCCTTCTTTTTTTATTTTCTTTTTATTAAATCACAAAAAAATATGCACAATATGAAAGATATAAAAGTACAAGAACCAGGTGTTAAAGCTTGAATTACACAAATAGTTATACAGAGTTAAACAGAAGTTATACAAAATATACAAATAAGTAATAACAGTAAACAGAGTAATATAGGAAGAAAGAAAGAGAAAAGAAGAAAGGGAAAAAAAATCACAGTTCCATCGATTAAATCAGAATGTCGAGACAATCACAAAGCAGATTTATGATTTTTATATTAGCTTAAAGGAGTTTAAGAGGTTTTGTATTTCACAGCGGAAAGGTGATAGTTTAGGAGATGATTTAGAAAATTTACATTTGTGGATGTAGTATTTAGGCATTAAAATATAAAAGTTGACAATGTATTCAAGTGATTTATTACTGTGACGGAAAAAGATAATTATGTCCTTTAATGTAAAACTGTAAGATTCCTGAATCAAATAAAAAATATAATTTCGAAGTTGCCGCCAGAACGCTTGTACCTCCACAAGAGAAAAAAAAGATGAATACATTCTTTCTGATGGTTGTAGAATGTACTCAAGTCCACAATGTCCACATACAGTATTTAGCAATTATGGAATTAACTGGGTAAATACAGTATAATAAATATATTTTAAAATCAACTTCTTTAACCTTCTAAGAAATAGGATTTTTATATGAAATGAGCCATGATTTTATCCAGTTGATATTATCAATTATTGAGGCCCAATAAAATTTACTTTTTTGTAACATTCTTGTTTAAGTTATGAATGCTTTGACGTATATGTTTATTATTACATTTTCTATCAGTGATGAGAACACCTCCAATGATTGGTTCATCATACGTAGTTGCTATTTCACACGAACTAAGATGAGATTTAAAAAGTTGTAAGAAACCATTTGGAATAGCATTAATAACTGATTTATATTCTCTAAATGGAATAGGTAAAGTGAATTTGTTCATAAATTGTTAATATGCAAGTACAGAACCTGAATCATCTAGAAGCAAAAATATGTGATCAATACCTCTAGATGTCATTTGGTAAGAAAAAGTGACTTCCTTTTGACTGTAATATTAGCATGGTTCCATAATAAAGCTTTATGTGGACAGAAATTGTGAACCTGGCAGATTTTCCAGGCTAACAGTGCTTGCTGGTGGAATTGAGACAGTTTAATAGGCAATCTGCATGGCAAAAAATCACAAGAGAGCAAAAATTTTTACCCACAAATTTTACTATAAATGTGAGATGGTATAAAAAACCCATAAAGACGTAGGGTTTATTAGGGGTTTTTTTTTTAAACCAATTTATCTTAAACACATGGTTGATATCATGACATCAAGTCCTCCCTCTGTTTTCTTACTTGCAAGAATTGACTATTTTTGTTTTGTGATCTCTTTTTCCAGATGAAATTAAAGATAATTTTATTTATTTCCTTGCAATTATTAATATTAACATATAATATTATGGCCGGGTAAACAAGATGAGGCAAACCTTTTGCTTTAGAAAGGAGTACTCTTCCAAAAATAGACAAATCTCTTTATATCCAATTATTACATACAGTAGATACTTTTTTCAGTCTGTGGGAAAAATTTAGTTGTTGTCTCTCAGCCAATTTTCTTTCAAAATTAAAATGCCCAAATATTTAACAGTAATTTTAACAGGTATATTTGCAATTGTGGTGTCATTACAAGAGTGGACGGGCAACTTTCACATTTACCAACATTAAGATATAATCCAGAGGCTATAGAGAATTGATTAATCACACATAAAGCATATACAGTAATACTTGAGATTTATCCTTCAAAAAAAAAAAAAAATATATATATAATCTCTCTATCAAAAATCATGATTCTTTTAAAAATAGGATCATTCTGAACATCACGAGACAGCGTCTCCACCACTAATAGAAAAAGGAAGGGAGATATTGGTCAGACTCCTTGTTCTAAACTCCACCTCTTTGAGGTACCAGACTGAAGTATAACAGAGCTGTTTATGTCATTATAGGCTGACTATGTTAATAAATGCATCACCAAAACCAAAAAGTTTAAGAGACTGCGATAAAAAAAAACTGTGTTCGATTGTGTCAAATGCTTTGAAAAAATCTAAAAAAAAAACAAAAAAAACAATAATGGAGTCAACATCAAATAAGTGTGTATAGTCCAATAGATCTAAAATGAGCCTAATGTTATTACTGATGTGACGTCCTTTCATAAAGCCTGTCCGAGGTCTTCCAATCACAGAATTAAGTACTTTTTAGAAGTCTATTGACAAAAACCTAAGCTAGAATTTTATAGTCAACATTTAAAAGTGTAATTGGACGCCAATTTTCAATAAGTAAGAGATCCTTGTCTGGCTTGGGGATTAAACAAATGACTCCCTGCTTTATTGATGCAATCATCTCTTTATCATTGATACACTAATTAAACATTAGAAATAGAGGGATTTTAATCACATCCTAAAAGTGCTGATAGAATTCTGAAGATAGACAGTCATTACCAGGGGATTTAAGCTTTTTAAGTGAAAAGACAACATCAGTTATTTCGGAAAGTGATATGTCTGCCTCACAGTCTGATTTCTCCTTCTCAGTGATGACCGGAACAAACTTATTAATTTTATTAAAATAATCAGAACACCCATTTTGATTGAAATGAGACTTGTATAGATTACTGGGTCTGTGCAAGGTGCGGCATTTATCAGGAGAGAGGACAACAGTTTTCTTTTATAATTTCTCTTTTCTAGAGTAAAAAAATAGCTAGTGTTATTCTCACCATTCTCAAGCCATTTGGCACGAGACCTAATAACAGCACCTTTTGCTAATTCCAAATATCTTTCATCAAGTTCAATTTGTATACTAATTAATTCTCTTTATATAACCTTTATATAACCTTTGTATACTAATTAATTCTGTCTTTTCCTCATGTGTAAACGTTTCTAAACTCATCAACAATTTCGGTTTGTCTAGTCAGTTGGTTTCCTTTAAATTCTTATTCGTATTTTAATTCTTTAGATCGATTTATAGCTTCACCTCTGACCCGATACTTAAAAAAAAAACCATTTAAATTTATAATTTTCTTGTCTTATTGACAAAAAGTACTTTAGCTTTTTCCCATATGGTAGTATTTAAAGTTTCATCTTCTAGAAGCTGGTTCTGTAACACCTGTGCCACCGCGGCCTCAGGGAATAAGATCTGGATCTCCGGATTACTGAGCCGCCACTTCGTCTCCCCCTAGTGTGTCTGCGTGTGTATGTGTCTCACTGATAAGACTAAATTAGATTCACCTGTGTCTCTCCCTTGTGTGCTACCTTACTTATACCAGCCGACCCCGTAGCTCCCTGTCCGTCCACCGTTATGTCAACATATGTCTTTTGTTTCCTCCTGAACCCACACAAGTGTGTTTGACTGTTTCCCAGGACTGAGAGACTTTGAGGCCGCTGGAGGATTTAAAAGGAGACTTTACGTTGTTTTGATTTAGTTCCTTCTTTGTGTTTTATTTTGTGGTGAGAAAATAAAGAACTCGATTGCTTGAACCTGCATCTGCGTCCACTCTTTGTAGAGAATCACGACAGATGGACGGACCTGTCAGGACGCAGCAGGTACTGTACCCCCCTGCCTACAGATGTGGCCATTAGGAATGCGTGTGTTTTCCCGCGAGATGCCGCAATTTGGCGCGCGGCGTGCCATGACTTGCCGCAAGCAACATTCGGGAATTTAAATAAATGTTTTGTGCTTCACTGAATATCCGCCAGATGACGCATGGAAGGACATTATCTAAAAGCCGGACCAAGTACAACGATGAATTGTGTATAATTAGTTAGCCTAAAACAATATTGTTTTCAATGCTGAAGCAAACATGAATTTTATTTTGTTTTAC
>JAOVVB010126558.1:0-12380 GCA_028570985.1 Heterobranchus longifilis | reverse complement strand
GACACACATTTCACACACAGCCAAAAACAAGTGCCCCACACTCTCACCGTGAGTTTCCTGACTACATCCTGGCTCATTTTTGGCTACGTTTTCCCCCTATTTTCACAAACTTTTCTCTCTTGCTTTTCCCCCTCAAACTCCTTTTATTTTTTTCCCCCTCTTTTTTCGTCTCCATCGTTTCCTCACCCCTTCCTCTTTCCTCCATCACACTCTATGTTCTGCTCTCCACCTCATCTATCCTCTCCACCTTTCAGGTTTTGTTGCACCCCAAAAACACTCTGCGTCACCCCAACTTTATCCCTTCTTTCTCCTGTCCCTTCTTCCCCGCACGTCACGCCCATCTCCGTGTCTCCTGTATGTTTTGTGACAGCCAGACAATCTTTTTTTTTTTCACGGACCAGGCGATACCAGAATAGCATAGAGTTACTGTGGAGAATGGGTGTTTTTTCAGAGTGGGTCTGTTTCAGTCTGTGAGGTGACTTACAGTGGCAAAGCGAATGGTGGGGGGGGTTGCTGCCACCGCCCCGTGACAATGGGCCAGACACATGGGGTGGGGGGAGCACGGAGGGGCCAGCCTCTCAAAAGGCCCTGCCTCTTTTAATAAAGCGTCCGTCATTCCCTGCTTGAAAAGGCCTCCTTTTCTCTACCTCTCCCCTCCTCTCTCCCTCTCCTGGCTAAATGCTGGGAAAAGCACATCGCTGCCAAAACCATGCAGAGAGATAAATGCTTGTAGGAGAGGGGAAGGAGGGGGAAATGTAGAAAGAAGGCTACGCACTTCTCAGTGCCACTGGACCGTGACCTGGGCAAAAACATCACGTGGGATGTCTCTCCTGTCCACAGTATTGAGTTTGGACAGTGATGAGAGCTCCACTGCCAAAGAATGTGGGGCAGGGGACTACGGACACTAATGTCCATGAAGACATGACAAATTATCCTGTGGTCTTCCACGGAAAGGGGACTGCAACTCCTTTGGCTGCAGAGAGTAACTCAACTCATCTGAGGAGAAGAAAGATAACTTCTCAGGTCTTAATTGATAAAACGTCCTTAAGGTGGCAGAATGATGACGGAGGTTTTCTCTGGAGGTCAGTGACTTAAAGTTTAAGTCCCCCTCCACTCAAAAATGTGTTTTGTTTATTGTTACTTGACTTGGATTGTCACGATTATTCTGGCCAAAATAATTGCGATTCACGATATTATCCCGATAATCATCAAAATATGCACTTGCTGTGACTTTTTTCCCAAAACATTGCAACTTGTTTCTCAAAACATTACGACTTTTTTCAAGAAATAAATATTTTTATTGCATCACAGATGCGACTGCAGTCAATTCATGAAGATATTCACGATACTATACACGATACATTATCCCGATAATGGAAATTCACCACAATCTTATTGTGTGTTTTTTTATCTCGATACACGATAAAATCGATTATTGTCAATCATGGTCCAATATAAGTTATAAGTTACCTCCAAAGCACATACACTGAGAATTGACTTTTCAGTGAAGTAGGAGGTATCTTGTGTCCAGTATAAAAATGTTTAAATGAAAAATACTTGAATATTCATAGATTTTCAATGAGATAGGAAGAGTAGATTTAGTTGTTTTTTTTAAAACCCAATCAGACATAAATTATATGTATGTATGTTATATGTCTGGAGCAGATCTTTAAGTTCTGAAACCAAAAAACTAAATTGGTTTCTGATGCAAAACTCAACAAAGAGCATGGCACAAAGAAAGCCATCGGGCCAGTGTGCAAAGATGCATTGTAGTATACTACGGCAAACTCTTGCAGAGGCAGGAGTCTCACTGACTGACGGAGATAGTTTGTGGCTGCGGGTCATTATAAAGCATAGGCCACACTCCGGTTTTGTAACAGGGTTGATTTAGTTTTGGGACAGACGTGCCCTCTGCACCCTGTGTCGAGCCCCTCTTGTTGGCAGGATAAAAGACTACAGCTGTCCACGTGTGCTGCTTGTGGAGGTTTATTGCCCGTGTCCTGATGTCTCTGAGAACAGAAACTAGTGTTGAAAAGGTGGAGAAGAATTAACATAAACACTGATAGTGTGTCAGCTGTCTTTCTGCAACCTATCACACTTTTTTCAGTTCTCTGGCATAGGGCTGAAATAATTCCTCGAGAAACTCAATTACTAAAAATGATTGACGCAAAGTTTAATCCATATAACTATGTACAGTGCACCGTGTCTCTCGATGATTGTTACTGTCGCACAACAGGGCTATGCTGTGGACAGGTGACATGAAGAAGACGTGATTTGGAGGAAGAGACAGGAACTAGTGGAGTAAACAACAGAAAGTGTCCAAAGTTTGAGATCATTTCAAGCTGAAACAAAGTGAAAACTCTGTACAGTGTGTCTATCGTAAAACTGAACTAGCTTATCACAATAGCACAACGTCAAAGCTTCAGCATCTCAGCAGAAAGCTTTAATAAAGCTAAATAATTCCTTATCCGATTAATCAATGGAATAACTGGTAGAATATACTTGATTACTGAAATAACCGAGAGCTGCAGCCCTAGTCTGGCACTTCAGACACTTACATGCTGCCTAAATCCATCACATTTCTTGTACTGGACAAGATCCTCCTAAAGAAAAGGCTGGAGAGTTAATGAATTATAGAAAGCACATGGAGGTCTACACATTCTCCAAGCCAGCAGAGGGAAAGGTAGCAAAGCAGCGGGGGTAGTAAGATCAATTTGGAGAAAGAAAGACACTCCCTGTACAAAATGATTGTGTATTCATATTATGGTTTCCAAAGAGAACCTAAAATATACTGTATGCTTCGATGTGAGATTGTACTATGTCAATTTGGCACAATAGCCCTCTAGTGGCAGTGTGATGCTCTGCAGTTTTGGCCTGCAGCAGCTTCAAAGATGGTATGGGCTGGGTCGGGATGATTACTGCAGCCCTGGCACAAAACCCACTCACACACCCACACACCCGCACACCCACACACACACACACATACACACACACATACACACACACATGCACCCACACACTGTCAACTCCTTATCCTGTGCTTCAGCTCCTCCTCACAAGCTACATTAAGCTTTCCTGGCCTCTGAACTGACAGCGGAGCGGTTTAACTCAGCATTAACAGCAGCGGGTGTTAAAACTGCCTTCACTCTGCAGACAGATTACATATCACATGTCAGAACACACAGCCATATATACACAGTATCATACATACATAAAGGCGCCTCAACAAATGCACACACGCCTCAACGTGACAAAGCCAGACTGACCTGTGGAAGACAAAAACAGGGAGTTAGAAATAGTCGGATGAGGGCAGAAAAGATGAAGGCAATAGAGAAGAATGGCAGCAGCAATATGTCAGCACAGGGCCAGGCTGCCATTAATCTTTATAAGTGGAGAGGTACAGTAGAGAAGAGGAAATACAGAGTGAAGATGTGCAGAAGGAGAGAGAGAGAGAGCATCACAACTCTCCATGTCTCCCTCTCTTGTGTGTACGCCGAGCACTCGCAGAGAACACAGACTCCATCATTTAAAACAAACGCTTGAACCATCAGTCACAAGCGGGCTTGAGTCAGCATCAGACAGACCGTAATTCAATCAGTCTGGTTAATAGACGCAGAGCTGAATGGCCCAAGTTTTCAGACTCTATTCAGACCTCATGTACCGTCCTGAAACTACGAGATACAAACTCCACGAGGACTGTGGCGTTCACCTGCCACCGTCGACATTTAAGTGGGACATAATGCAATTCTATTAAACGTCCCATGAGAATATAACTGTATGTACTGTAAAAGAAAATTGTCACCCTGTTTTACACATCATCTGTTTGTGATGTCTAATGCTAAAAGGTTACAATGTTTTGTTTCATCCTCAATCAGCTTTGTCTCGTTTTTATTCCATTAACAATTTCACAGATTCACTGAAAATCCTCAGACGACATGCCTGATGACGTCAATATGTGACGATGGTAAAAGTGTTAACGGTAGCAATATTGGAAACATTTTCCAGCACAGAAACAGTAAAGGTAGCACTCCCTACTCAAATTCAACATTTACTCTACATTGAATAATCGAGCAAATGCCACGTCAGCGGAAAAAATTAGAGGGATTAATATCAGGCTCTTTTACACTTGAATTCTTGAATAGATTGTGACATCTGTGCCAAATGGGGAGACGAGAAAGAAACCTCTTCCCTTTGAATCTAAGGGACAAAAGGGGGAAAATATTGTGCTATTAAACTCAATTACAGCTGCACTGCAGAAGAACACAACTGATGCTGGATTTTTGAGACCGATTGATATTTGAAAGTTAAAAAAATCAGTCGATATTCATTTTTTAACTTAAACAATTTTTTTTATATGGATTCATTATATTAGGTTATAGAATAGTTGTGACCGAGATATTGAGTGTGGGACATTTTATAGTTGATAAATAAACTTGCCAAACATTATAATACTACCAGCCATTTTAAACAGTAAATCTCAATAACAATTATAAACAACTAACTATATATGAAAAAAATCTGAACTGTAACAAACAGTTTCAATTATACTGTACAAACTATACTAACCTATAATAAACATTAAAGAAACAAAAACAAAAAGACTGCATTTTGGCAGTTTTTTTTTAACAAACTTTGTGGGAGACCCTATGTGGTACTAGCTTTTAAATATGTTTATATGTCAGCTTACAGTCATTACCATTTGTATGGGGAAAGTGGCATTTCCAAACATTTGTTTGGGCTTGCCTCAGTGAAGCACTCGCCTTATTTCTCATCCTATATTGTGGAGGAAACAGGCCGGGAATGAAAAGATGAAAGAAGAGATGGATGGTAAGAGCCATAGGCGCCAATCCCATGGGTGCTCCGGGGCTCGAGTATCCACTGAAAAAGTTGAGCACCCACGGGGAAGGCCGATCAAAAATTAATGAATACATTTGCTACTGGGCTACCTATGTGATGTGTGTGTTGCAGCTTAGTGAGTAAAATACGTGAGTAAAAACAAACGTTGCTTGTTTTTCAATAGGGTAGATAACGTGATGATAACGCAGCGAGAGCAGAGGCCGAGACTGCAAAAAAGAAGCTTCCTTCAATAGGAAATACAACAAGTTGTACCTAAAAAATATGGATTTATTGCAACTGGTGACTCGCATGCTCCGAGCCCCGTGTGTGTGATATGTGGAGACAAGCTGTGTAATGAGGCAATGAAGCCCTCAAAACTGTCTGCCATCACTCAAAAAAACTCCAGCGCTCCCACTGAATCAGTGACACTGGTGAGTTGCAATGTTGTTCTGAGAGAAAAATATGTGCTGTGTGTTTAATATCCAATCTTTACTTAAATGCCTTGGTAATAGTGACTTATAAAAACTATATATAGTTTACTTGTGACCTATAAAAACTCCGGTCTCCCCATCCCTACCCTGGTCTGCAAGAATATTATCAATATTAACCCAGCACCCATGAGCAAAAACATAAATCAGCACCTATGGTGAGAGCGAGAGGTACTCGGCAAAGCTGACATAAGGGAGGACGTCTCGGGCACCGTGGCAACTGATAAAAAAAATGCATCTGTATGGGGAGCTTCAATGAACGTGTGCCTCAGTGGATGTTTTTACATTATCTTCTTCCACAGTATGATACAGACTTCAATGTACGGTCAGCTCTTAATTTACAAATAAATACATATTTGATGGCGTTTTCCACTTGAAGAGTTCATGTCTGCTGCCTCAGGGGCCAGATGCTGAGCTGCCATGTGTATCTGAGATTGACGTGTTAATAAATATTAAATATAAGCAATTAAGGGAGATGCTCTCATCAGTCACTGCAAGGGCAGTCAAAAGAGAGATCATAAAACTGACGTCAATTACTCAGCTGCCTCCGTCTGCCTACTTAATGCTGCCTCACACACGCACAGATTCAAACACACACACGCACAGATTCAAACACGCACACGCACACGCACACGCACACACACACACACACACACACAAATACAGACAAACTCATCATACACACTGTCAACACACACATTCACCTACAGTGCAGTCCATGCAGGTGCATAACACACACGCTCATTCACACTCGACACACACATATGCAGCTCGCAGCAACCTTCCATATGCAGGCGTACAGTTCAAGCAGCGGTATACTCAAACTGAACAAGGTCGTGCCACTCGTCGTCCGACCATGTGACGAGGCCAAGTTGTTCCTACTTTTTTTTGGTTTTTTAAGGCGGTGCGAGAAGCTGGTCGTCATAGCGACGTGGTTAGATTATGAGTCGGAGGTTGGAAGAAGAGATCGTCTGCAACCGAGTCCTAAACTGACAGCGCCTGAGGAAGTGATGTACAGTATTTGGGCGAGTAGGGGTTCAGGACAAGGTGGGCCTAAAACATACATCACTATCAAACATAACATTACAATCATGCATTGATTACAATGCATACGGATCATTTTGACCATCACATTTGATTTTGTCTCAACTCTTAACTCCTGGTTGTAGTGGGCTGCACTCTAATCCAGTTACTCCACAGTGCATAATAATAATAATAATAATAATAATAATAATAATAATAATAGCTGCATCATACACCGCTGGTGTGAACACCTTTTGTTGGAGGTTTAATGGTGGTGGGCTGCATGAAAATAAAATACTATCATACCACATTAAAAGGTGCTTACAGTAAATGCTCTGGAGGAAACCTGGATATGGCCTCTGAAATTATATTATAAGTAAAAGCACAGTTTAATTGCGAAAGTAAATCTGTAGCCTCGGTGTTGCATATGAAAATGCCATAATGTTACAGCTACAGGAAACAGATATTTGTTTTTCCTGTTCTGGGCTGTGTGGAAAACCAGCCGTGCAGATTTAACTCAGAAAGAGAGTCTGTGAAACACTGAGCAGATCTGTCCTGGCTATCGTTTAGATTTTTTTTCTTGATTTCAGTCATACTCTCATTTTTACACTGACTGCATACACACTGGCCAATCTCGTCAGAAAGTGGGCATGAATAATTGTCCATCGCGGAGGAGTTTTCCACAGCTTTCAGACTTTCCGACCAGCACTTCTTTTGGAGTACACTTCAACCTTTACCATGCACTCTGCGCATTCACCTAAACACATGCACATGCACGCATGCATGCACATTGATTGTCGTTTAGTTTCTCTTTCTCTCTTTTTGTCACACAAAAACTCAAACTTTTGATAAGGTGCCTACAATTTCAGTAGAAAAGGAAAAACAAATGGTGCTGTTTAAAAGGTGAACCAAAGTAATAACAGTTTATAAAAGTGGGTAAAGTCACAAACAAGATGAACTGAAGGCACATAAGTTAAATTAATATAAATAAAATAGAAGTGTAAAAGTTTAGAAAGGGTCACAGGTGACTAAAGTAAAAAGTTTTAGTCAGATTTTGAAAAGTGAAAAAGTCGAGATATGGCTTCTTTGAATCCTTGTGTGCAACAAGCTAAAAATTGAGGGGGAAGTTCAATGTTTCTTCACATTGCTTTGAGACAAAATGATAAAAAATAAATACACCTCTGTTCAGTTTGTACTGGTAATATCTGTATTTCATGATACAGTAACCTATGACAAAAGCACAGGTTTAATTTTAGCCTCATGTTTATCTTTTTTATGGGCTCCATTTATATGTGTACTAGTCTGGCTTACGGGATGTATATTTCTGGGATAAAGCCTGACATACGGCGCGTGGATTCAGGCCCCTTCTGCTATCACTCGCTGCACTCGAGGCTTAGAGCCACACAAGACGATTGTGATCTGTTTAAAGAAATAAAAACAAGAGTGTTTTTCCCCCCATCCCGGAACGTTAACTCGTCAGCACCAGACCCATCTCCACGCTGCAGTGCTGTGGAGATGGGTCTGGCAATGTGAGACTATACTTGTAGTGTAAAATGTCTTGTTCGAATTTGTGAAATGTGCTGGTTTGCAGCACTTATAGTATTATAACTGTGTTCAATTAGTGTTTATAAAGACATTTTCCATCTGCAAAGTTTGAAATTTCCACTTTTAAAAGATGAACTATTAGTAATTTTCGACCCAGTATAGTGAACCTGTTCTATAGGTGTGGTCTGCATTTATAAAGCCATTTAGGTTATAGTTACTTTGGATGGCTCCATTGAAAGTATTCTTTGTAGGCTAGATTGTTCCCATGAGGCGTCTCACTGTTGCAAAAAAGCCAGAGAAGATCCGTTCTTAATGGGTCAGCACGACGAGGAGAATCCTGCTCTCCTGTCTTCTCCCTAAAGTTGGTATCTGGCCAACTGAGACATTATTACACGACTTCTGCAGTTTTGCACAATAGCAGTAAAGCCCCCTCTACCTTTAATCTGGATTCTGTGAAGCTGGTATCAATAACCCTGGGACAAAAATGAGAGTTACAATATTTGAATACGCCATGGCCTTTCACATGTAAATTAAACTCTGCCCCCCTAGCCGAAACAAATTACAGCCAACTGCTGGTGGCTGGACATGAATGGGCTTCCTAATGTAGTCTGCATCTACAGTGGGCTGGGGAGCAGCTGGAAAAGAGAAACTGAGACGGGGGAGAATTTATGTGACAGTGCAGAGTGTGACAGTTTGCTTTTTTTTCATATTGAGTCTGCCATGCAGCCGCACTGTGACAAATGGGGCTTGGCTCCCTGAGCATCTGTCTCTAAGGACTCACTGAGGGGTAATTAGAGCTGTGGGATGATAAGGGATATTCTCCAGGCCCACTAACTATTAATGGTGGCAAAGGGGACGGGGCCTTTACACGGACCTCTGACATCTCACAATTCTGTCTTACAGGAGGGGGCGGGGCGGGACGGGGCGTTTGATGAAGCGTTAGATTTTGGTATAAATTAAATCAGCCCTTAGGGAGAGAGTCATTGTTTGTGAGACCAGTTTGAGAGTTTTATATCCCTGCTGGCTGACCAATCTGCATTATTCTAAATGCTTTTTGACTTAGTGGGCTGTGACACATGACAATAATAAAATTAAGCTGGAGTGAACTTTAAAAGAAAACTATGGTCCATTACTTTTATTTACCTTCCTTCCGCCATCATTCTATCAGTTATGATAAAATTGAGATTGACACTGAGATCTCAGAAAGCAGCAACTTTGCTAAAACTAAGACCAGCAGGGTAACAAACACGAGCGGTCAGATAATCAGGATGTAAACAAGTTAGTCGAATTTTATTTGAAAGTGAAAACAAAGGCTAACGGTAAAAGCTTTACCCAAACTTTCCATAGACATCCATCACAGTTACCATACCAGACTCCAAGATGGCGCCCATTCATTTGACTGAAAACTGCTCGCCATAAGCCAAAAGATTTCACTCTTCCTGGTTTGCTCAACTTTACATTGGGATGCCATCAGGCATTAAACATGCAACATACAAAGAGTAAGTGACATTGGTCACAGTTGGTATTCTCCTGTCAACAGTTTTACAGACATTTTTTTTTTTTTATGATGGTGTGGTCTATGCTAAAATTGCTGTCTGGACTGTAGGGGATATTTTAGTTGCAGTGCCATGGTTGGCCACTGGGACAAAGAGGCAGCAGGACTGACTGGCGTCATCGTAAATTCTGCATACAGAGTTTTCCTGTGCAATGAGGTATTATTAGTGACTTTACTTTAGATAATCTGGCTAAATTGTTTACAACCATGATCGTCTCGCCATTCATGTTTGTTGCCATGTTGTACCTATTTTTAGCAATTTTGCCACATTTTCAGATCTCATTAATTATTTGTGTATAAAATGTTCTCTGGTAGATTGAAGCGACGGCTGAAGCAACAATTCAAATGTATAAGTTGTAATAAACTGTACCTTTCTGTTAAGATGCAGGACTGAGGCAGTAAAGGTGATGTTGGGACTTTAAAAACCACTGAGCCTGTTCTAGACTTGCTCTATGCAAACAGTGTCCTGAGATAACTTTTGTTCTGATATGACACTATAAATAAAATTGAATTGAATTAAAGGGAGGAGTTGAGGGCTGCTGGCAGAAAGGGACTCTGTATCACTCTCTAGTAAACACTAGTTGAGGAAGCAGACAGGGATTTGGTTTATGCTGCTGCTGTTTTCCACTGCTGTGCTGGCTGAGGGCCAGTTAGGGGCCTGGGCTCTTCAGGACGATCTATCACTGCGCCACTCTCTCTCTCCGTCTCTACTCTGGGACACACAAGGTGTTTGTATGTCTCTGCTCCCACCCAACAATCACCATACTCCTCCTGCGTCTACTGTATTCTATATTCCCTATATTTCCTGAATTTATGTCATTTTCAAGTCATTAGTGGGTTCTACTTGCTGACCAGGTTGTTTGGAAACCTGAAGAACATCAGAGTCTACAGTCCCAGCTGCACTGAGTCTTTTCTACTAACAGGATGGCATATAGAGTCCTAACTGACAGATAAAGACAAACAAATAAAAAAATATCTTCTTTCACTCATTCAGACAAAAGGTAAAAGAAATATCAAAAGGAAAAATACAATTGGCCAATGCACGCATTCATGAGCATCACCGAGGGAAAGACAATACTCCATATTGTTGTGTGTTAAAAAAAATGGTGTGTTACCTACATTCTGTGTTAAATGAAATGTTTTTTGTTCTTATATCTCTGCATTTCCAAATGCTTTAATTTGTCAGCTGAAAATGACTTAATTGAGGTTCATTAAAGGTTAACCCAAAGATGCTCCAGAGTGTCTGGGAGCAATATGGAGATCGGGAGAGTAGGTTTGGGAATTTGACATGAGAGCAAGGGGAGGAGGTAGGATTTGAGGGGAAATCATCATGGGCAAGGGTCGTCTGGAACAAGTTTCCCAGCAGCCTTATTGCACGTAGATGATCTCTCCTCCACAGAGTGGAAATGGACTCAAGATCATCTATTAGATAGATACAATAAAACCTTTGGCAAACGTGTCCCTGACTGTTTAAAACAGATAAAAAACCCGACAACACACAGGCATAGCACATGACAAACAGTGACACAGGAAATACACAACAGCCACAATACACAAACACAACACTGACACATCAAAGGCACGGGCAAAGACAGGAACGACCCACAACATCTGAACACCACAGTGGAAAACACACAAACGGACCGAAGCACAGACACAACACAGACGGAGACACAGACGGACGTTCAAATCAATACTTCAAATACTAATACACAGTCGGAAGCCATGCACAGACGGAAATAAAGCATGCACACAAACACACTGATAAGAATAAAGAGGTCGTCCCCCAAAACACACACATATCCCTCACACACTTCCTCTGTTTCCTTCTCTCTCGCACACACACACACGCACGCACACACACGCACACGCACACACACACACACACACTGCATGTGTTTTGATTTAATTCTAAACACGAAACACAGTGGTACAAATGACACAAGCATATTTTAGAAATCAGAAGAACCCACAGGAAAAATACTTGGACTGTTGTCTATTATCACTACTGTGAAACTGTGTTGTGTGAAGTACTTTGTGTAGAAGCGCCATACGCAGACATGCTAAAAAAACTTGTATCCAGTCGCTAGGAAATATATCAGTAAATCTATATTTTGCCCGTGGACTCTTTCCATGTAATATGCTGCTTGAGAACATTAATTTCAGAGAAATCACAAGACACTGATATAGATGTGAATATAGATACAGATACACACTCATGTTATATATCAATATGTGAGACTAAAAGAAAAAAAGGAAACGCAAAAGAAAAATAACCAAATGAAAAAAATTAAAAAATCAGCAAGTTAGTACAATACGTCAAGCAAGGACGGGAACAAAGAAAAAGCTCCAGCCTGATCCCACGACACCTGACTGAGTCAGCTCACAGCACAACAGCAACACTAGAAAGTCAAAGGAACCAGAACTACAATACCATAAGCAACACACAACAAAAACAAGAGAGATAAAGATAAAAACAACAACAACAGCAGAGCAACAACAGTGACACAAACTTTAAGTGACATATACAAGATGGTCATAAATACAGAATATATATACATATAGATATATAGATATATAGAAATAGGAAAAGCCAGATATACGTGTTGCAGATATTTACTTCATCATCATAGTGCCATACTCCTTGGCCATCCGGCATCTCAGAGCTCACACTACTGTCCTGATCGATTAGCCAGCGATGCACGGCGTGGGCCTAAAAGGACATACGACATAAAGACAGAGCCCGGTTAATCGCAACAGTGTGAAGCAGAGAGACGGAGAGACAGGAGAGAAGAGGGAAGAAGGGAGAGGTGGGGGAGAGGAGAGGAGCAGAGCGGACAGAAAACAATGGCAAGGAAATGAGAGAGATTCAAAGAGGAACAGGTGAACATTATATTGAGACACAGGTAGAAAACAAGGTGGAGGGAGGGAGG
>JAOVVB010126538.1:0-12380 GCA_028570985.1 Heterobranchus longifilis | reverse complement strand
GTGTGTGTGTGTGAGAGAGAGAGAGAGAGAGAGAGAGAGAGAGAGAGAGAGAGAGAGAGAGAGAGAGAGAGAGAGATGCAGGCTTCATGAGTGGACCAACTTGGCATTCACCTCAGTGCGCACACACTATTCCTAATTGGCAGCCATGGAGAAAGCCCAGGCAAACTGCATAAGCGTCATACAGAGGTTATCTGGTGCACCAATGGAAAACAGCTATGCAACAAATAGCCATTTTAATCATCTCAGTGTCAAGATGCACAATGTTCAACAGCCAAGAAACAAAAGAGTGCATTTATAATTTTTAAAAACTCTATGGTAGGGAAAATGTATATGGTGACTTTATAGCTGTATTCTTTTCTGTGGTTATGTTTAATGTATGTAAAACAAAAAAGATCCTGGTTGTTTTTTTAATGTTACCCTATAGTACCACCACAGAGAGGGCAGTTTCATATAGCACCTGCTGTGTTTCAACAGAGGGTCTTCAGTTCAGCTGTGGTGTGTGTGTGTGTGTGTGTGTGCGTGTGTGCGTGTGTGTGTGTTAGTGGTTGGATCAGAGTTCATTAATCAAAGCAACATTCGTTCTGACAAGTTAAGCAAAGCTATGGCAGTACAGTCCAAGGATGAGACATTTTAGTGACGTCAAATGTATCTACTTCTGTCATCATGATTTTCATTCATTGTTGTTTGAGTAACCTTTTGCATGCCAAGGGGTATGGTAATTCAGCAGCTAATTTCTAGCTATGCTCTGCCACACATTCACACCTGGCTGCATGCCATTATGAGCATGATTTAGTCTTTTACTGTTGGACACTGTCTATTTTCCATAACAATTCCATAACTATTTTTCGAGTCATTATTCACGTCAGACTTTCTTCTCCCATAATTATCTACTTAGACAATAATATTAAGAATTTGGAACTGCTAGTATTTTGCATTTTGGTTATACATTCTATATTTTCTATTGAATCTAAGAATACAGATAGCATACATTTACTTCTTAAAGGCTCAAACACACACATTTTCACATTAGAAAAGATGAGTTGGAATGGTGCCCTATACTAACCCCCTTTTACCCAACACCTTCAGCATTAAGGCACATGCACCGTCACCAACACATATACACACCCACATACTCATAACCTCATACAGACGATGACCCATAGAAGTAGACAGAGTGGTTTAAACTTTAACTGACTCAGACTTAATTATTGTTAGTTAATCTTGTTTTCTTGCTAAACTCACTGGACATTAACTGAAGCCTTTCATGACTGGGATATAAATGACTCCTTTGAAAATGCCTCTGGTTCTGACTGTTATATTGATCTGCCTATAGGGAGCCAAAGGGATGACGTACCCATAAGTTAGCGTTGCCATGGGTTCCCTCATCAAAAAGCCATTTGTATTGGATTTTGGATCATTGTAGAAAATAAGCTCTGTGGTGAACAGTTTATGACACTTACACATTTTGTCTAGCAAGATAATCTCTCCATATGAACACCACTTTTATGATTTTAGAAGCGTAAATGCAATCGGCAAAGAGGAAAAGTTGGAGGAAGAGAAGGAGGATTATCATTGTTTTGACAAACCAGTGAAACTCTGAAAACAGGGATCTGTCATACACACACTCTCAGGAGATTAAAAATCACAATACTGGACAGAGGATGCAGCTGCCGAGTAACTCCTGTCTTTTAGTTTTGTTTTATTAACTTAGCACCTGTCCCCTCCACCCATCTGGCCTCCTGCCAGCCAGGAGACAGTAAATGATATGTGGTAAATGGAGCAGAAGTACAAACACTGCAATCTGCTCATTTGTCCTGAGAACGCTGTCCGACCTCCGGGAAAAACGCAGTGACCCACACACCCTTGCATTAAGGCCAGTCACTCCCACACCACATGCCTGTGTGGAAGGAAGAGGGAAAGAGAGAGAAGTTTGGCTATGGGAGAAAGTCAGAGGTGAAGGGATACGTGACAGACCTCATGTACTTGAAAGACCTTAAGAAGCTCCTGCTTTGCCTGTAAACTATTACAGGCACACACACAAACACACATGTTTACACAGAATCCAAAGGAGACCTGAAGGACCGATCTTGCATATACACACAAGATCAGTTTATGAGTGTGTTCTTGTATTTTTCATTAGAGCAATGAGAACGGAAATTACAAAGATTTCAACAGTTAATAAATATAAAGCCCTCTGGACAGAAAGAAAGAAAAAAAGGAAGAAAAAAAGAAAGAGCAGGGGAAAGAAAGGCGTAGAGAGAGTTTGTCTGGAAAACACAACCAATGGATGTCAGGGCAGAGGTAGCTGTGCTCATCCTTGTTTCCATGGCGACCCGAATGTGCTGTCGGTGTAGTGACGCCAGTTGGGAGCATTGCGTTGCGGCCGTGCTGACAGGAGCCACACGTGCCAATGCCCAGCTGACAGCACTGAGCATACGCCAGTGTCTATTCATAGCACCTAAGTGACACAGACAGCCCCGAGTGTGGGCCAAGGAGGCCAGGTGCCCCATACTGGGAGGGAGGGTGCTGGCGCAGGACTGGATTGGCACCCCTTGATGGAGATGGATAGATGCATGGAGAGATTGAGGGATGAACTCATGGTAGGAGTTATGTCATCCTTTCTCTGATCTCCGTCCACGCTGACAAAATGACATCTGGCCCCTCAGTCACCAAAAAGAATTACACAAATCCCTGCTTATTTGAGGTCTCTACGCATATGCACATGCACAAAGTACGCATATGCATATATATGCATAGACAACATACCCACAAATAGAAAAAGTAATTAGAAAGCTGGTGGGGTCATGAGGGGTCAAACAGCATTTGTTCAACTTGTTCAAGTTCAGCTTTACTTGGGTGCAAAAAAGATGCAAAAAAGTGGCATGTAAAAATACACAACATACTGTAAATGCAGACCACATAAGAATGTGGTACAAAAAAATCATATGGCATAAGAGGATATAACCTCTTATGCCATAAAAATAACCCAGCAGGTAAGGAGGGTGTGAAGGAGCAGAGTAAAACTGGGAGAGCATGTAAAGGTGTAAAAATAGGGGTTTTATCCACCCCAAGTATTTACAACATTTAAGATGGGTAACATAACCAAGCAAAAGTGACAAAAAGATAACTGTATACTCAACAGAACTGCTCTTGAGCCTAAGCATAAAACTAAACAGAACAGTTAAAGTAACACAGTGCAGGCTCCTCTGACCGAGAGACACTGCCTTCAGCTCCTAACTGCATTGTATAATCTATGCTAGCCAGTCCAGTCAATTGCACGGGAGAGAACACTTTCATTTTAAACAGGTGTGGTATAGAAGTGGCTTCAGAGAACACCCCTCTGGCTGTAGCAGAATGGCACAGTCCAATTATACAGCCCATCTACTTAGGCTGGTGTGATGCAGCAGTTCAGTCTTTTGCCAGATTGCCAGAAGGATGGTCGAATACAGCACACTGACAGGGACGTTTTTAGCACTTTACATTAACACGTAACTGAATTGAACTCGATTGGGTGCACAACAGAACAAAAAAAAAACATCACCTTCAATATGCCTGGTTGATGTGCAGCTGGTCATTGAGTTTTGAGTTGTTGTTTTTTTTTTCTCCAAATTGCCAGTTCCTGGAAAATCCGATAGGGACCTGTAGTTGATTAATATGTAGGACTCTAGTGCCCACTTCCTGGCTCAGCAGAATCATGGGCTGAGAGATGGCTGTGCTCTCTCTGTCTCTGACTCACAGTCATTACTACTTAATGTTAGTCATGTCTCCCGTGTAATTGAAAAAGATTACCAATTCATTCTGTCTTCTACATGTTCTTGTCTTTTGTCTTCAAAATCACATTTTTAATCGAATTCAATTAGATCACATTTGATTTTGTGTAAATAGATCAGTGTCACTGTGCAAATAAAAGAACATCTATGAACTGTATACAAGCCGGTAAAAAAGAATATGACAATCACTCAGAATTTAAAAGTAAATCTCTGTTGAAATCCCCTGGAATTAATGCCAAGTATTCGAAATAATATTTTAAATAAATTCAATTTAAAACACCTTTATTTTCTCTTCTTGAAACTATTTGTATTTGTGGTATTTGACATGATGAATATAATCACCTAACTAACTAAACCTGAGTCTGACACTGTGGCTCATATCAACTGGAAAATCTCCTGAAATAACTGTTCACAAATCAATAACTATGCCACAAAGTGAAGTTGTAATCATCTTTCTGAGCATTGCTGCATATGATGCCAATTTACCTTCACACCACACTGCCCAGAATGTAGTACAGTTGGCAAGAGGGCTGGAAACACCAAGTCAGTGCCTCCTTTGTGAGCGATTGTTCAAGCTCAATTGGTACTTCTGTAACACTGCTTTGTCCGTGAGATCAGGCAGAAGAATAGCAGAGGCTCGGAGGCGAAGAGAGGCTCATTGTGGTCGGTCAGCGCCCGAAGTTAGGTGTCATTGTGGTTATTCGATGGCTAGTGTCAAAGGCCATTGTGGTTCCTAACATGCCACAACTGAGGTGCAGAGTTGCTGAGTGAAATCGATCTGAGCTGGGACAATGATCGCCATTTTGTGTGTTTTGCATTGTTTGTTTGTGTGTGCATGTGCTTGTATGTGTATTTGTATGTGTGTGAGTCTGCTGTGTGCTGTGTTTGTTTGTAGTAATTCAGCCGACGCAGGCCTTTCACACCCCTGGGATCAGCAGTTTGTCCCCTCAGGAGAGAGACTGACAGAGACAGGGGCGAACCATGTGGCGCCCCCATTATGCCCCTATTGTGCCCATGCGGCTGCATCAATAGTGCTATAGCAGAGGCCACTGGCAGTGGAAAAGTGCTGTAGAAGACACTTTGAGATAAAGGTTCAGTACACCTGTGTGCAGCATGAAGAAGAGAGGAGTGGACGGACTGAATACACACACACAGTCAAATGGCCGTCAGTGAATCGTACTGAATGTCAGCAGAACACAGGAAATAAAGTATGTAGAATAGAAATGAGCCATAACTTTTAGCATTAACAGTAGTAGTTCATACCAATGGTATCCATGTCATGGTGCATACTGGTGTATGTGATGACTCCCACGCCTGCTGGCTGCAGCCTGAGGACGGTTGCTATAGGACTTACATGCATGCTGAGATGGGAGCAAGCCTGGGCAGGTCGCTTCGTTCCCTTCACAGGACAATGGCTGTTTCAGATGCTTGGCTGAGCAGGAGTCTTAGAGAATCTGTGAGAGACAGGGGGCCTCTCACAACCCCGACTTGACATTTATGCTTTTGCCAAGTTCAAGACAGAATACATGCACACAGAGAACAGTTTTTTTTAGAAATGCCGATGAAAGCTAAATGCTAAAATGCCTTTTCTGACAGCTCTAATCAACAAGTCGACACTGAAGACTGAATTAGAATGCTGTTT
This sequence comes from Heterobranchus longifilis, assembly GCA_028570985.1. Lineage (NCBI taxonomy): Eukaryota > Metazoa > Chordata > Actinopteri > Siluriformes > Clariidae > Heterobranchus > Heterobranchus longifilis. The sequence goes on along the minus strand of JAOVVB010126538.1, from coordinate 6,968 downwards.
TTTTTTTCTTGTGTCGTTTTGTAGGCCGACACCTGTCTCTGCTTGTTTCTAAGTGGAAGTTTAATACTTTAAAAAATGTATTTTTTTTTATGAGATTGCACAGCTGAAGATTAACATGAAAGGGGAGAGAGAGAGAGATGACACACAGCAAAGGACCGCAGGTCAGATTCAAACCCGGGCCGCTGCAGGGACGCAGCCTACATGGGGTGCACGCTCTGGGTGAGCTAGAGGTCACCTTAAATACTTTGTTGTTTTGATTAGATGTCCATAACTGAGTTCAGCAAAACCTTTAAAACACAGTCTCGAAGCATCACACGAGCTGTCTATTGTCAGTACGTGACAACTGAAGAAGTCCCTCCAGTACATACACAGGCACCCAGAGGAACCCATACAGACGGATGTGTACTGCTGTCATGACAGTGAGTACGAGATGCTATGGTTTTACTGGGCATCTCCTGGGTTTCAGAGTCAGATGAGTTTGGCCAATTAAGAACATGTTCAAAACAATTAATCTGCCTTAAATTTATATATAAAAAATGCATTAACATTGATGAGACTGGCCACAACTTTTCAATTCAATAGGCTTTATTGGCATGACATTTGACATGTGTTGTCAGTTACAAAATGTGATTACACAAGCTGGACAACTAAATGTCTGAATAGCACACTCCTGGCAGATGATTGACTCGTGAGTAATAGTTCTACACAGTGTCTGTACTGAACAATGGCTGTGAGCAGCATCCTCCCTGAGGGTGGTGACCTACACAATGACAACACAATACTACACAATAACATTTAGACTTGAACATCCACCCATATAGTTTCAAAATGAATTGGGTGGGTAGCTGTTAGGATAAAAATGCAGATATGCAACTTTGCACAAACGGCAGGAGGTGGATATGAGGAAGTTGGCAGTGTGACCGACTGAGCAAGGAGGACCTGCTTTTAAGAATAGATGATGTGTTGATGTGAGCACCAGCAAGATCACAGGAACATCTTCCTGTCAATTTCCACATTATAATAGCCTATAGTAACCCCACAGTATATGAAGTGTCACATTGTGGATAAAGCAACAACTAACTTATTATTATGTTGCTCAATCGATGAATTATTTGGTCCATAAAATGTTAGATGGCTATCACAGTTTCCCAAAGCGAAGGAGATGTCTTTAAATGTGTTGTTTTGGCCAAACAACAGTCCAAAACACAAAGAGATTTAGTTTACCATTATCATTTTTGTATTTTTGTTTAAAAAATAACTTAAATTATGAATTGATTATCAACGTTGCTAATCAATGTATTGTTTCAGCTTCAATTGTGCATCTGTGAAACTTACACAATACTATGCAATTTACTAACTATGTTACATTACTGCATATAGCCTTAGCCACTGGTTCCCAACCTGTGGGTCCTGACCCTTACTAGGGGTCGCCAAAGCTTCATGGGGGGGTCGTGCGACCTTCTTGTTTTTAAATGGTGTAAGACTTTAAAAAAATATATATATATATACATACATATCTCAGCATTTCATTAATTTCTGTGAAGAAAACTAAATGACATTGTTATTTTTAAGGTTTGGATTATTATTTAAGATATAAACTTAAAAACGAACCCTCACAGGATAAGGGCATGGTGAAGACCTGAGCTATAGTCACAGAGCCTTCGTCCTGCATTGGAAAAGTATGGAAACATGAAATGTTTTAGCATGAAAAATGCCTTAAATGATCAAAATATTTGCAGAGTGATTTTCTGTCAATCGACTAATTATTTCAGCTGTACTTACATGTACTGTTGGGTAGTTTAATCAATACCCAAGAATATTTTACAAGTTCATCATCTGTTTTTTGTGCAAAAATCTAAATTAGTAAAATAACTAAAGCTGTTAAATAATTGTAGTGGAGTAAAAAGTAGAACATTTCCTTCTGAATTGTAGTGGAGTATAGAAGTAGTAAGTGGCAGGGAAATAAAATACTCAAGTAAAATACATAAGATTTGTACTTTAAGTACAGTACTTGAGTAAATGGACTTTGTTACAGTCCACCACTGGAAATATCCATAAAATATGTCACTTAGACAGGGGTCGTCAGTTTATTCAATGACAGAAAAGGGGTCCCTTAAGGGAATAAAGGTTGGGAACTGTAGGGGGCAGCTTCCACGTTTCTCACCAATAACACATGCTTGCACAAGTATCTGAAAAATCAAAGTTTTCATCCTTGTGAAAAATGACTATTGCATTTATTAAGATGGTATGATAAGTCATAAACTGCTATTTAGAATTATGAGACACGTGAGTCCCTAAAATAATACCATAGTCCTGTTATATGTCCCTATAGGAATAGACTATAATCACAGGCTGCAGTGGCCGTGCGCACTGTCCGGCTGGAGGCTGTACTATTCACTTTATGAATGGATGGGTGTGGCACTGGTGACTAGCAATGAGGCTGTCGTCACTGCGCCTCGATGATAGGCGCTGGCGTGCTGTGGGTGAAGGCTGGTCTAGAGTGAAACATAACTGGGCTCTGCCACCGCCTGGGAGAGACAACGAGAGAAGGAAAGGGGAGTAGAGGAGAGACAGACAGACAGAGACAGCAGCGTCAGCCCACTCCCCAGCGAGGACTAAACTTCTGGCGAGACATTTGGTGAGATAGGGGGACTATAGGATTAAAACATGGGCGCGGTAGAATAAAATACTTTTATTTTTATTTTTTTAAATATATTTTTGACATTAGAAGTAAACAAGAAATCATTAGAGATGAGATCAGACAGATGCGATGAGGATGAAATGCATGCGAGCTGATTAAAAAAAAAATTAAATCGTGGAAGAATCTCTCGTGCATCTGTGATGTAAAGTCGAATCATTATTTAAGAAACAAACAAAAAAAAGACTCATCCAGCCATGCCGAGCAGCACTGCTGTGTAAAAAAACAAACAGGCAGACAAAAGAAAGTCGAGGTAAGGGTCCCCTCCTCCATGTGCTCCCTCCTTGTAGGTGTGACAGAAACAAACAAAGGGACGTGGAAAAACCTCGCATCAGGACCACAGGCGGACACCAGCCCCAGACAGATCGCACAATAGCGGGGGCCTGCAAACAAGAGCATGTCTGCTGCTTTTGCAATATGCAGCAGTCTTCATGTAATTACATTCCTCCTGGCGTCTCTCGGCTGCAACAGTGGGGAGTATTTCTCTTCTGTCAGTTCTTCTGGCAGATCCTCACCAAACACGCGCGTTCAGAAACGAAGCCGATAATTTGAGGACGCTCAAGTCCAGGCTGAGACGGAGCAAGTGTTACAACATGTGAGTTGTGATTTTAGATGTTGACATCCAGGGGAATACTCTGAAGTGATCGCATGTGTTTGTGCCTTGCAGTTTAATGGGGAGAAGCAAGAGACGAGCGCTGCCCAGAATAAACTGAAGAGGAGAGGTGTGGACTGAAAGTGGACGTCGAGGGGACAGAGACCTGAACTGATTCCAGAGGTGAATGTCTTTCAAAGGTAAGAGCCACGGGGATCATTACGTATACTCTAGTGTTTAACTTGTAAACTGCATATGCTCGCAGCAAAACAGTCTACAGTGCAGACCACACGTGGATGGATATAGGGTTGCATAACGGTTCAGTTAGTTTGGGTTGTTCACAGTTTTGCACTTATGGACAAACCTCAGGTTTAACTTGCCTGTTTTTCTTTTTCTTTTTTTAACTTCTGCTCCAGACAGTATTTGTTAAGCTTATTGGGAAATACGAATAATAAAAAAAATGTGACTTAAGGCATTAGTAGGCTACTGTCATTTGTCTGACACCTAAATTTGCCTTATGAAGCTATAAAATGCAGCTCATCTTTTTATGTTTAATGCAGGATAAAAACAAAAGTTTATAAAATCAATTTGGGTGTGTCACTAAGTCAACCCAAGACAAAGATCTGCACACTGATAAGTCACTAAAGGGGCAGTTTTATTTTATGGCAAGCCTTTTAAAGTAGAGATATTGCGTTAAAAATGATAGTCATAACATTTAAGAAAAAGACAATACAGTTGACTTTTTATTCCGGGCAGCATGGTGGTGCACTGTTGCCACACAGCAAGTGGGTCCCGGGTCCAAATTCCCTGGTCCTTCTGTGTGGAGTTTGCATGTTCTCCCCGTGTTAGCGTGGGTTTTGTCTGCGTTCTCCGGCTTCCTCCCACGGTCCAAAGACATGCAGGTGTACCCTGCGACCCTGAAAGGGATAAGTGGTTACAGATGATGCATGGATGGATTATAAATCCAAGTATCAATATACTATACAATATGCAGTCAATATTATAGTGGTTATTTTAGAACAACGATGCCAAATTGCCACAATCTTAATATGATCTCAACGTAAGTACCTCACACCATAGTTCCCTGTGGAAATATATAAAATAAAAAAAAGGCTGCATTAGATAACTTTCTTTGGATAAGCCCAGGTCTGCTTTATACTATACGATACAGTAATCGATCAGTGAGTCAGTCTGTGTTATGCAAAAGTCTACAACATCAGATATCTCCACCACCTGCAGCTGGTCAAGTGAGTGTAGCTTGCAGGCATAGCTGAGGAGTGGAGTCACTCAGTGTCTACAGAGCCAAACAGTGGCTGCTGTAGTTACTGTATATGCTAAAAGCACACAAAGCCCAAAGCATGGGAGAGAACTTGGTATCTCTGACAACAGCCTAAATAGCATTATCAGCTACACCAGCAATGCCCACAAGAGTCGAATATTTCCTTTTTTTTGTTCCTTCCTCTTCATTTTTCCTACACTGTGAGCACGTAACAGATGGTGGGTGTGGGGGGATGGTCTGATAGAGTTGACATCAGTTCCTCCACTCTGTCCCACTCCTCTGTGTTTTTCTATCAGCTGTGGAATTTGAACCATTCTTCCTTTGGGGTGAGGCCCGTCCCTCTGTCTGCCCCTGCTCAGAGGAGTACTGTAGGTTGTCTCCAGAGGAGGCTGTGTGTGTGTGTGAGTGTGTGTGTGTGTGGGTAACTGGGGCTTTCCAGTACAGTTGCACACCAAACATTCCTGGCTGCTGGATGGCCGTCTAGTGGGCCAAGTCCACACAGCTGGGAGTCATATAAGAAGCTGTGTCTTTGTGTGAGTTATTGCGCACACACACACATTTGGTCACATGTACACACATGTTGACACACAGAAACACACAGCTTCAAGCCCACATGTCCCCTCAACTGGATCCAGAATGACTGGGGGCTGTGAGATATGTGCACGGGAAAGTTATTGTTTGCATGCATGCATGTATATCTGCATGTATGCAAGGATGGAGAGTTGTAGTTATTAAAGTACTAAAGTGATCCTCATTGAAAGACACTCAAATGCACAAACATCCTTGTACGCCAACACAGGCATTCACACATAGAAAAAGGGAAAAAAAACAACAACGTACTAACAGAGACTCACAGTCACCATACAACAGTGTCTTCTTCTCTTACCAGCACCACATGATGTTTGTCCTCTTAAGTAAGTTTTGGAGAGAGAGAAAACATGGCGGGGCGGGGGGGGTAAGAGAGAGAGAGGGGGGGAGAGAGAGAGAAAGAAGCAAGTGATTGTGCTGGTGATGGCAACTGTACAGTTTGTTTCTCTCTTATTGGCTGCCTCTTTGGTTGTTTTTTAAACAGGGTGTCGGTGAGCAAAGAATGTGTATGCAAGAGCGGAAAGCAGAGCGAGACTACGAGAGGAAAGTGAAGGAACATAGGCCTTGTGTGCTGGGAGAATAGAAGAGAAGGGGAGATTGTGTGAAATTGTGTGAAGAGAGAAATTTTGTTTTGGAGAGAAGAGAATGGATGAAAAAAGTGTAAAGAGTGTAGATCCTGAGGAAGAGGGACGCAAAGGGGTTTTGGCTGAGGGGAAACTAGAGCAGAGCAGGCGGGGGAGTGAGAAAGAGAGACTGAGAAAGAGAGCAAGTGAGAGAGAGTATGTCAGGCGCTAGACTGCATATGACTGTAAACATACTAAATCAGGGCCAAGACCTCACATCTTTCCCCGCTTCCTCTTCTAAGTTTAAACTGAAAAAAAAAAGGTCAAGAAAGGATTTAAATAGAAAAAAATGAAATAGAAACAGTTGACCTTCCTCCTTCTTGAAGGAAAAGCTTTAACTTTTTTTTATTAAGCAAAAAAACAAACTTTCACAACCTATTCAACATGCAAAAGTCCTTTGAACATCTGTCTTAACTTCCTCTGTGGTTATCCACTGCACTGTGTCACTAGCACTCTCTCTGTCTTTACTGTATGTGTGTGAGAGTGAGTGTGATTAGCTTTATAGGCCTCTGCAGATGGTTTCAATTACAGTGAGCAAACAAATGGCATCATTAGTTTTGTCCATTAAACAACAATAAAAACGATATTAATATAAAATCACACGTATACCTGCAAAAGGCCAGACAGCTCATGTGTGAGGGAATGAGCTGTTTGTGTGTGTGTGGTGAGAGACTTGGATAAGAAGGTGTCGTGTCACCAGCGAGGACAGGACAGGGCAGGGTCGGACCAAGAGGGTGAGAAGAGATAAGAGAGTTCATTGCAGGCAGGGTGTTTTTTCGTCCGGCTGTGGCCTCTCAGACAGCTCCGGGCTGGTCTGAGGCCAGGGTCTGACAGGAGGTCGTGTCCAGAGATCCAGGATGGCTGCACTGATAGGGGAGGTGTATTACACAATCTCTGTTGACAGAATATGGGGGAAGATTTCTGGGCCAAAGGTTTTCACGCAGCAAGAACTGCTTAATTTGTTTGTAAGGTCAGTGTTTTCAGATTGTAATGAATTAAAGTGCTCCTCCTCCATGTTTTAAAGTATGTCAAATACTCAGTGATGATTAATATTTTGTTTAATGTGGTTTTCCCACAAAAAAAAGTAATAAAAAAAAACAGAAAAAGTTGTAAAGGGGCTGGAAGCACATCTACTCTTCTCCCTCATTAAGAAATTATGGATCTGGCCTCAAGCCCCGCCCACCACCG
>JAOVVB010126519.1:0-12381 GCA_028570985.1 Heterobranchus longifilis | reverse complement strand
ACACACACACACACACACACACACACACACACACACACACACACACACACACACACACACACACACACGTATAAATACTGTGTATTACATTGTTTCTAAACTCTCCTGTCCCTGTTTTGGCAGAAAAGTATTTTACACCGGGGCATGAATATCTTTCTTGTGTTTTTTGCAGCATACACTTTTCTTCCCATCTGTTGCCGTTAACCTCTGAAGGACTGAGAGTTACAGTACGCGCTGCGTTTTCGCTACTCTTTTTACAAATTCGACTTTAAGGTTCAACGGGGAGAACAAAACATTTCACAGTGAAGCTTAAAAGCTCACTGCACAGTTTTCAAGGTTCTTATCAAGCTGCAAAGTGAAAAATAAATTGTCCCCTTCCGAGTTTGAATAAATTAATTTCATGTATTTTGATCTAAACTATTTGAGATTATTGTTGTTGTAAATAATGTTTCCATTAGGCTTAAGGTCAAGCTTTTCGATGTGCATGTAATGAGGCTTTCAGACGGAAGCAAAGCTCCAGCTTCTATTTCATCTCAAAATTAACAAGCACTCTCTTTTTAGAAAGGAGAGAAAAAGGTTTCATATGTGTAACTGTGAGTGGGGAAGTTTGACATGCATGTTCAAGGAAATCATGTGCATTTATGGTAATTACACTAATCTAGTAGTTCAATTCAAATGGGCTTTACGTGCATGAAAATGTGGTAATAATACAACAATTTATTACAGCTTTGTTGAATATTCGATTCCGATTGGTCAATTACGGCAGTATTATATTTTAAATATTATTATATTTCTGAATAACACGCCACTGCTATGGACACAGTTCTGATCATAGACTCTGGAGGACCATTTCTAAATCAATTAAATAATTTAAAATCAATATTTTGAGTCAAATTATTGATTTCTTTAGTCAGTACTAGCCAGGGTGATGCATCACCCTATCGGGGATCAATTCGTAATAATGACCTGCTCGATCTACATTATCCCTTACATAGTCTCGCGTAGCCAGACCTATCTCCACAGCGCTGTGTCTGCGCTGCGGGGAAGGTCTGGATTCAATGTCTTTCACTCCGGTATAGTGGAAACAACTCTTTGGCCTGTTTGTCTTTCTTTAAACCAATCACAATCATCTTGGGCGGCTTGAGAACCACACGACGGGGAGGAGGGACTTCCTCCGTCCGCGGTCTCCTCTCGGCGGGAGTCTAGGCTTTATACCGACACTGTTTACATCGCAGACTATCCCTTAAATAAAGCATTACCTTAAGTAGATTACATTGTAATCAGAACAGCGAATTTGTGGCGTCTGACAAGCATTCAAATGTATGAATCTATTACTTAAAGTGACCTTCCTGAGCAGGGCTCAGCAATAACGTTGACTGATTGCAATTAAATTCCACGTCGGGCTAGTGAATCTAGCAACTCAATTTCCCGACGGGGCAAGTGGTAAAAAAATAATTAAATACTGGGGTTTTTTTCCGGAGCTGATGATGGAATAGCTCGTGAGTCATCTCGTTTCCTTCTCGTCTCTGTTGAGAGTTGACAATTAACTTGAGTCTTTGTTGTTATCTGATAACTGCTAATAAATAAAACAATTTGTGTAAGGGCAATTAAAAATTAACTTTGGGCAAATAGATTTCTGACTGACTGGGAAAGCGAAAAATTAATGTTGAACCCTGCTGGGTTGTATTACATCGTTCCGTATCGATATACCCCCAATGCACGATGATTTGGCTGAGGTGGAAAAGCAGCTTCTGTTTTTCACCAGTTGTTTGAGGATGTTGTGCTGTTTTTTTTTTGCTGTTCCTGTAGAAAAGCTGTATGATGGGATGAGTCAGACTCAGTTTGAGACGAGGGACTCCAGAATTATGGAGCTGTCTTTTGTATTGGAACAGCGGGGGGTATCCTAAATCTGCTCTGCGGGCTGTTTTGGGACATTCCTTTAAACTCCAAAAGATATTTTCGGTGAATTTCAGACATAACTCAAGGGATCAGTGGAACGATGGGATCCAAATGTTTCGACCAGATTCCGGGGTTGAATTTGTGTAGAAAGTCTCCACAACTGGTTTAAACCTGCAGCGAAAACAGAGCTCAGAATATAGCGCTCACTGTTACTGTGACTCAGAGGTCAGTGTAGATCACTCTCCACTCACAGAGGAGCTGCTTCTAATCTGTTACACCCACATAACCCCCACTCGCTTTGAGATCTCCGTGCGAAGGTGGCAGCGCCACGGAAGGCAAAATTAGGATCTGCAGAGCAAACGCAGTAACAATCATTTACATAATAACTGTATCCATCAGAACGCTCCGCTGAAAGGAAGGAAAGGAGTGCGCTGATTGATTTCTCCCTATGCCTTGATTTCTCTTTGTTTGACTGACACACACACACACACACACACACACACACACACACCCTTTACACCTTATTATGCTGAGTATAACCTGTCATAATGGAATCCATCAGTCCGCGACCCAATCCATACATTTCTCCAATCTCGCTCTCTCCAGTCCATTCTGTTCCCAAGGTGACGGCAATTTTACATCCCTGTTGGCCGTTTCTACGGTTACTGAGAGATGACTAACTGTAACATGTGCAATTTTTTCTATCGCAACTCCCCTCATTCCCTCCTTGCTCTCTACTGGTGTCATTATTCTGTTGAGGGGAAACAAGGGAGTTTTTTTTCCCCGGCATTTTAGTTTGGTATCATCACACCGTTTAGCTGGCACTCTTCCAGTGAGTGCTAACAGCACAACAGCATTACCTTGAAATACGCCAGTAAAAAAGTACATAAAAACAGTACACAGGCAGTTAAATAGCAGGGGGATCAGACACACATCTGAACATCTGCTTGTGAAGAGAGGATAAGTAAGTATCATTACTGTGATTTTGGAACAGATTTTAGTATTTTTTAAGAGTAGGTGCAACACGTGCTTATACCTAAACGACAGAATGGGTCGTTTGCCAATGACTCTCAAAACAACACATATGACCGATCTATTTAACGTTGTGTCATAGAACTACTTGGTTAGGTTTAGGAAAAAAACTTTGTGATATCCTTACATCATGTGACCACGCAACAAAGCGTTGACTTTTTATTGCACACGGGACTCGAGCACCGGTCTCCTGGGTGAAAGTCTTGTGTTTGTTCGGGGTACATCATGATTGTAGCCAATTCTAGATTTTTGAGGCAGGCACCTCTTTGAGATTTAGAAAAAAATGATAATTGATAATTGTGACCAACATATGTATTGAGTGGGACATTTTACAGTTGACAAACAATCTTGTCGGTGCTGTTTGGTGGACTAATGGCGGATCTAATGGCGACAATATCAATATAACAGGAATATCTCTTTTGGCTAATTAGGCAAATTAAATAACTGACAAGTCAAGGTAATTTATCAAATCGATGTAAAAATAACTTGGCAAAACAGCGGTAGGCAAATTTATCGTCTCACGGTATATACCAGCATATTGCATTTTTTTCCTAATGGTCACTTCACTGTTGAATATTTAATGTTACAAAGAAACAGATACATTTTCAGTAGCTTTTTAAGTTGGCACTTGCATCTGGTTTTAATGCCAAACTGACAAAATCATACCTAAAGTTATAACACACAAGAGTTATTATGCAAGAGTACATTTTCACCAAAGCTCCAATTCTAAATAAAAGTGTGTGAGTAGAGTATATATTTTCAACAGGTTTCTTCTGCTTTATGTGTTAGAAGTGAAGTGTTATTCGCAAAAAATATGAGAATTGGCTGTTTGTTATTATTATTGGATGAAGCAGAAGCAGAACATCCTCTATTACCTACCATACCGAGCATATTGTTTTTGGATGTCACATTCCTCCCTCATCTCCTCATCTGATTGTCGAATAAATCTCATCTGTGTGTGCGTGCGTGCGTGCGTGCGTGGGTGTACAGGTACTCTATCCAAACTTTGTTCAGATGTTTACAGTGGATCTTTTGTATTGTCCACGAATATCTCTCAGCAAACCACAAACAACCCCGATGCTCTTCTCTTCTCCTCTCTCCGCCCCTCCTTCATCCCTCGCTCGCGCTCTTGTGCGCCCACTCACTGCCACTCACACTGATAGACACAGAAAAACACACAGATGAAGTGAAATGAAAAATGATGAGAGGATGAGATGAAGAGAATAATAGCCCCTGTCTCAGTTTGCACACACACTGTTTCTGAAGAGAAAAAAAAGAATACAAAGTCGCGTATCCAGCACGGACTGCTAATTCAAATGATCTTCTTGTCATATCAGCACTGGACACTCGGCTTGTTTTTCCTCTGTGTTCCTCGTGGTAAATGGACTGTACTTATAAGTACTTATATAGCGCTTTTCTAGTCATTGCGACCACTCGATACAAGTCATTCACCCGTTCACCCATTCACACCACATTCACACAGGAGGATGGCAGAGGTTACCATGCAAGGTACATGCAGATCAGGGGATATAAACACTCACACGCTGATGGCTATGCCTTCAGGAGCAATTTGGGGTTCAGTATCTTGCCCAAGGATACTTTGACATGTAGACTGCAGGGGCCGGGGATCGAACCACCGACCTTCCATTTAGTGGACGACCGCTCTACCTACTGAGCCACAGCCGCCCACATATATGCAGTCCTTTTGTGATGTGTTTCTGTCTTGCCATCTGACTGTCTTCCTTATCTCCGTCTCTTCATCTCTTTGTCTTTCAGGCCGTCTCGAGTTGAGGGAGGACACCATCGAGTCTCTGCTGTCAGCCTCCTGCCTGCTGCAGTTGTCGTCAGTGGTTCAGGCCTGCTGTTCGTTCCTCATGAAGCAGCTCCACCCCTCCAACTGTCTGGGTATCCGCTCCTACGCCGACGCTCAGGGCTGCAATGACCTGCACAGGGCCGCTCACGCCTACACCATGGTGAGTACACAGCCAGTTCATCTCTACATTTAATGCGTGTCCGCAGGGTCTTAGAAAGTATTAAAAGTTGATCAATCAATTTAGCAAAAAAATATTAAAAAGTCTTAAATACATTTGGGATTCTAATAAAAGAACCTAATAAATCTTGCATTAGGTTAGTCACTTAATTCATTCTCTTGTGCTTTTTTTCCCACCTCGACTATCTGCATTATGTTGCATTGATAAGGACTTATTACAAACTAAGACAGTTTAGTTGTGCTGTCTTACAATCAATATATACAGGGTCCGTACAAAGTCATGAAAGTTTGGAAAATGCTTGATTTTAACTGTTATGTTTTCAAGGTTAGGAATATGCTTGAATTTAAATATGATCCATGACAAATGCTTGATTTTCAACATGATCTGGTGTTTTCATTGACACAATCACTCATGTGAACCAAAAATGTTTTAATATTTGAAATGAAACGATCCTGTCTTCATATTTGTTTGGTGTCTGCTGGCATCTCACACCAGATTAACCCTAAGCCTAGCCTAAATTAAATAATCATGATCAAAAAGTTATTATGAACAGCTGATAAAGTAAACAAAGGGACAATATACATCAATTGCTGTGGGTATAAATTACTTCTGTTTATTCTTTATTTTTCACAATTGCATTCATAGTAACAATTTAGATGCGATGATAAAGGCAGAGAGATTTTTAGTTGAGGTAGGGTACCTTGAAAGTGCTTGAAAAATGCTTGAATTTTACTGTACATTAATTTAAGTAATTAAATTTTCAGCAACAGTGATTTTACTGTCGCCGATGTAACTGGTTAGAACTCGACATGACGATGAGGTCTGAAAATGTATGAAAGGGTCTAAATAAAGATCTTAAAAGGTATTAAATTTAACTTTAGGATTCCTGCATATGCCCTGTTTTACCTCCGGCGATTGAAGAGCCACCGTGAGAAAATTAATGAAACTGCTTTGGAAAATATATATCTGAAAATGATGATGTAGATTCTGGTAGACCTCAGGTGATGTTTAGGTTTTAACAATTAATTCAATAAGAACAATAAACACAGCTATCCCTCTCTACCTCAATACAGTTTTCCCCAGTCAGACTCTGGTCATTTCCCAGCCTTGATGTTATTCTTGGTAACAAATTGGTTCCTCATTCACAACGCGCCATACACACCATTATAGCCACAATGGCTGTTCTCAGCACAGGGTTGCTATGGTGACGGTGAAATAGCTCCTCCATCGACTTGATTCTTTTTCTTTTCTTGTTCTCTCCTGTCTTAACGTGCCTTTTTTTCACCCTGCCTCCTTCTGTGTGTGTCTCTGTCAGTGTCACTGTTCCTCTTTCTTCCTTTCTCTCTAAGTGGATTATTGTGCAACTGTAATCTGTGCTAATTATGTTGTAGAGGTGGCTTTATATCTGGGTGTGCCTGCATCTGTAATTTTCACTCACACACACACTTATTCACGCACATACGCAACTCACAGGATTATTATAGCTATAAGCTATTATAAGAGCTATACATCAGACTGTATAGCAAGTCTAGATTGTTTATTTTAAACATTTTATTTATGTGGGAATCAGGTCACATGTACATGTTAAATGTTTTTCTAATTCCCACAGATAATACTTCCCTCAAAATCAATAAATGGATGAATTAAAAAACACAAATGATAATAGCTATGACAGTCACAGTACAACAATCATTGTCATCACCTTGCTTATTGTCACAGTTGACATGATTACTAATCATAATGTGGGCTAACACTGAGGACATGTTTATATTCTGGCCTCTATGTATCTAGTTTTCATTTATACCCCAGAACTGAAACTGAAATGATTGATCGATATGTTAAAATTTTCCAACCGACCACCGTAAGCCCAACAGCCATCGATTCCTGATATATTGTATGTTGCCCCCCTCCTGTATTTTCAGCCAGGAGATGTGTTCGAGTTAGTTATGTTCCACAAGCTCTCTTTGCTTTTTTGGTCTGAGAAATAAACAAAATCTGACATGTCACAAAAGCCAAGGAAGGAAATATTCTTACATCTATTTCCTTATAAAAAAGAAAAATACAACCGTACACCTTCTGAATTTAAGTTTCTCTCTTTCACCGAGCTAAGATAAGACTAGCCTAACTGCCTTGTTAATTCACCATAAAGAACACTTCATTCAAACTCGACAGAAGCAGAAATAAAACTCACCAAAACCATCCAGGTTAGTCTTTCCATTAATCTGCATTTTATATACCAAACAATGAATTGGTTACTTTAGACATTAGTGGATAGTGAAAATGATTGTTAATTGCAGCCCTGCCCTCTACTTTTCAAGCAACCTCCCCATCTTATACCACGGAATCATCATAGCCTTTTCTCATCCAGACCCTTTTTTCCCCCAGCTTTTCATCCATCTCTGACCTTTCTCAAGCCCTCATTTCCTTCCTTTTTCTCTCTCTTCTTGCCTCCCTCCAACCCCTTGATCCCTTTCCTCTCTCCACTCATATCTTTCTGTTATCTTTCCTCCCTTCATTCTACTTCTTTTCATCTGCAATTCATTATTTATTTACCCTTGCTCTTTTGGGACTAATCTGATTCTTTCCTTCTCTTATAACCATTCCATCTCTCTGTCCCCCAGGAACACTTTTTAGAGGTGGTGGGAGGCCAGGAGTTCCTGTTGCTCCCGGTGGAGGAGATGGAGCGGCTGATCACGTCTGATGACGTCAACGTGCCGGACGAGGAAACCGTGGTAACCTCTTTGCTAACGTGGGTCCGTCATGACGCCGCCACGCGACAACGTCACCTACCCTTGCTGCTGGCTCACATCCGACTGCCACTGCTGCAGCCACAGGTGAGCGCCGCAAAGAACTCCATTGTCCATGGTTCCTACGCGTCCTTGAAATCCTTGAAAGTTTGTGAATTTGAGGGGAAAAAATCAAGGCCTTGAAAGTTTTTGAAAATAGACATGAATAGATATGGGTCATTGAAAGTGCTTGAATTAATATACTTTGTGCAAGAATATAAATTGAAGTTATTTTTCTTACTTAACGTTAGTAAATAGGCTACGTTCCGCTGTCTGCATGTCTCCTGCAGTTGCGTCATTGTTTCACTGCTCGTTCTCATTATAAAAATTCTCACTGTTGTAACAGCAATGAACCTTGATGTGTGTTTCAAAGTACGCTGTGTAGGGTTCTTGAATTTGAGTGAATTTTGCCTGGAAAGACTTTGAAAAGTCCTTGAATTTGATGTTTAAGAAGGTGTGCCCTGTCTGTCACATATCGTACTGTTTTTACTGACTTATTTAAAGCGATTAAAGCGACAATTTTATAATAAAAATGTGTCAAATGACAACGTGAAAGGGTTCGCTCATAATGATGAACGTACAGAGAATTATCACCCAAATCTGCAGCTTTATAGTGAGTTTCAGCTCATTGTTTAGCTGTCCGGCCCACAACTTTACTGTTTTGGTTCAATATTAGCACTGCATTGTTTTCAGATGCAGCAGACGGCTGTTTTCAGTGAAAAAGCTCTAAAAACTCGCTGTACACTACCTGCTCTGCACCAAAGGACAGACAGATCGATGAACGAGTGGAGCATTTAGGAGCTAAAGAAACAGATATTTCAGATATTACAGCTATTTCCCTCAGGAGTTGCTAGAGACCAAAAACAACTAAAGGAAAGAGAATATTGGACTTAACATTCATCAGGTGGTCAGAAACACGACTCCAAATGAATGATAATGTTGCTTCAGTGTGAATTTAATTCACTAACAAGAGCACTTTAGTTTTCTGCTGTGTTCATCATGAAATTATAAGCAAAATGATTACGGCAAAAATCAATATATATTATATATAATATTAATATAATAAAATATTAAGACCACGATTATTTAACATGATTACTCATTGACTTTGGAAACATTGTTGAACTGAAAAAAGAAACTTGGATTATGTTGAACTTTAAATGTAATTCATCTGAAAAACAAATTTTAAAAAATAAATGTAAATAAATAAAATTCTATATTTAAAAAATAACTAAATAATAGAAAAATAAATTAGATAAAAATAAATAACATCAACATGTTATAACATTTGTGGACCACAGCCTACTGAAACTAAACATATATTCAATAAATAAATAAAAATGAATTAGACTAAAATAAATTGGATCAAATATGCTGTAGTGCACTGCCACAACTGACTAACTGCACTAATATAAAGGAAAGAGGCTGCGCTGGAGCATCATTGTGAAACAGAATGCAGCACAATAATCGTTTTGTCTCGATTATCTTTTCATAATCGCTGGAAGCCAAAATCATAATTGGAAATAAAATTTAATTAATCGCCCATCCCTATGAGATTGTTGTCTGTTTTTCTTGGTGTGTGTGGCATCAATCAACCCACTTTGAAGCTAAAATCTTACCACATAAATATATTGTAGGAGCTTTGCCAAAGTTGTCCAGCAAATTATGAGGCCAGAGTTTATATCAAGTCTTCCTCCTGATGATCTGCTGGTCTTTTTTTCACGGCCAAATTTGTCTCGTGCTCTCTCCCTCCCCCTTCTTCTCTCCTGGCTCACAGTTAGACTCTCTGTCTCTATCCTCTTTAGGCAATTAGGGGGACTATAATCATTACATTACGCTAACTGTAGATCACAGCCATTACTCTGTCACATGTGTGTTTGTGTTTGTGTCTATGTGTATTTAAGTGTGTGCATCTCCTCTTCTCTCCTCTCACTAACTTGTGCAGAATCTTGAATATCTTAATGGGTAATGTGATGCTAAGAAGTTTATATGCTGGGCAGAACCTCAGTTACTGCCTAGGGCGTAGGACACGCAGGCACGCGCGCACACATGCACGCACGTTTTTAACCTTAATTAAGTGTGATATCTCTCCTAACTGCAGCTAAATTATCTGTTCTCTTCATCTCCCTCATCACTCATTTCCCTTACTATATATAAAGAAACTGTTGAGATAAAACTCCCCTTCCTCTTTCCATCTTCTCTGCCTGTGTCTATACATCTCCCAGATTTGCACTTGTGTGGTTTACAGTACGAACACCTCAGATATACGACTTTGCCCTGGTCAGCTGAAATCACAAGTAGCTGTAACATGTAATCAGGGGAGAAGATGGATGGCGGAGAGGTAAAGCAGCAGAGCAGCACAGAGAGAGAACAGAGAGAGCAAAAGCAAGACAGACATATCGCTGAGGTAGTGCTGGGCGGTATGACCAAATAATTAGTATCACAGTATTTTTTAAAGATTCTGGCAGTTTCACAGTATATCATGGCATTTTAATTTTTTTTGCATATCTGGGCCTTATTATAGGTTTATAGTGGCTTATTATATTGTCAGGAGTACATAGAATATAAAAATATGCTGTTCAGTGGTGTAATTTTGTAGATGTACAATTAATATACAAATTGTTTATGTGTCACAAATTGTTGTGCGCCATAGTGTTTTACCCTGTTAAAGATAATTAGTTGTGGTTATTAATTGTTGTGACAAAAGCTCTAACTGTTAGTAAGAAGAGTAGTTAATAGGGGTTCCTTCCCTCTCAGTTGCCCAGGGACTACGGGCCGAAAAATAGCATTTTTGCTATAACCTGGTGCAGTACATCTCTCTTTGTTTTATACCAAGTTAATGTTTTATTGTGCACTGTCCCTGTCCAAATAAATAAAGTAAAGTAAAAGTAAAGTACACTTGCAGCTTGCCCTGACCGTGGCAGCGAACACTATTATATATTTGTCTGCCTATTGAAGAGTAGTCTCGTGTAGCCAGACCTATCTCTACAGCGCTGTCTGCATTGAGGGAAAGTCTGGATTCAGTCAGGGTATGACACGCAGCAAAGGGCGGCAGGTTGGATTCAAACCTGGGTTGCTGCAGGACTCACACTCTTGTCACAGCACAGGAAAGCACATTGCTATCACCAGCGACTTTGTTCGGCTCATTTTCTGTAACCAGTGTAGCATGAAAGCATGATGAAATTGGCAAGCTAGCTAACTAGCCAGCTGCACGCTAGTTAGCTCCACCCGGGACCTCCATAGGCAGCAAACACAGCTTCGGGGAGCCGGGCATGAGAGTGGATGGACGGGCGGGTGTCAGATCTGTGCAGCAGAGCACCGGAACAAAAACACACACACATCACCGACACTACGTTAGTATTAACTACGGGAACTCGGGGGGGTTCCGTTCCATAATTACCCAAGTTAAAGTGAAAATCGATTTGCATTTTCAGACATCGTCCTAAACCATAAAATTGAATCGAATTCATTCATAAAATCCATTTATCGCCCAGCTCTACATACAGGAAGTTAAAACTGGTTCATCCGGTATACCACGCAGCACGAGGCTGAGGGTTGATTCAACCTTTAACAGTATATCACTGCCATGCTAAACTGATAAATGATTTAACATTCAGCAACCTCATGAGCCATGACATGCCAATAAAACCATGTATAGACCTCACTCAGACAAGTGATCGATATTCATCAACCAATTAGTCCGCTCTCCATCTAGGCCGGCATACGATTACTCATCAAGAGGATGTCAATGCACCAAATTAATACCTCTAATCCCTTCTCCCCATTACCACTGTCTCTCACACACACGCACGCACACACACACACACACGCACGCAAACACACGCAAACACAGATAGACACATACACACTTCTAATCTTCTCAGAGGAGCATCTGTGGGCTGTAAATCGGACACCAAACAGATCGACAGGGCACTAAGTGTGTGGGTGTCTTCATCAACAGTGAACATTGATTAATCTGCCCATTATTTTCTCAATTAATCATTTGCTCTCAAAGATAGCGAAAAAATTGCAAAAGAAAAATACCCATCACATCTTTTTATGCCTCTGCACCGCCGACAGCCGTGGCAGGACCTGATGTTTTCGGGTTGTCCGTCCCTCCTTCTCTCCATCCCTCCGTACGTCCTTCCTTCCCATTCTCAGGAACATGATATCTCATGAACGCTTTGAGGGAATTTCTTCAAATTTGGCACAAATGTACACTTGGATTCAATGATGGACTGACTAGAATTTGGTGACCGTCACTGTGACCTCACATAACACATGTTTGGCCATAACTCAAGTATTCCTACGCTGACTATGACAAAATTTCACACAAATGTCTAATAGGATAAAATTAAGTGATGGTATTTTATATCGAAAAGGTCAAAGGTCATCTTCACTGTGACATCATAATGTTCTGAAAAGGCATATAATCGCAAGGTGGTAATTCTAGTTTTTGCTTATCTTGCTGACAAACAGTACAAAACCCAAATATATTCAGTTTCCTAACATAGAAGACAAAGAAAAGCAGCAACTGGAACCAGTGAATTTTTGGCATTTTTGTTCTGATGCCATGTCATAACTTTTGCAGTGGTTTTTTTAAAAAATATATTGTTTGTGTAGGCTTTTTTCTTTTATTTATAGCACAGCTGAAGATTGATAGGAAAGGGGTG
>JAOVVB010126510.1:0-12381 GCA_028570985.1 Heterobranchus longifilis | reverse complement strand
CACACACACACACACACACACACACACACACACACACACACACACACACACACACACACACACACACACACTGTATAAAAATAACTCTCAGACGGGCCCTTTATAGCATTCACTCTCCTGCGCTGCACTGATTGCGGAGCGTCCAGGTCTTTCACCTTGGAAAATGCAAATCTGGGAAGACATCAATTTAAAAGTTGGATTATGACGAATAGATTATTTTACAGTCCCATTCCTCTTTGTGCAAAAATGTTGTTGTTGTTGTTCAGCCAAGCCATATATTCACCTTCAGCGTGGAGCAGAATGCACATGAATAGACTGCAGGGCAGCTGCTGGGCCTTAAACGCCACTATTTCTCCCGGCCGGCCGCACTTCCAGGGGACTATATGGCTGTTGACAAGCACACGGCAATAAATCAACATGCTGAGGATTAATAGGAAAGAGCAAAGCGCCCCAGCTCACTGTAGCTGATATGTATTTATTCTATGTGGCGTAGCAATTCATCTCACTGCATGTGCACGTGTGTGTGTGTGTGTGTGTGTGTGTGTGTGAGGGCCCGAGGCGAATTCAACACGTCTATGCATACATTACCTCCCATGATGCCAGCACTATAGAGTGATTGCCCATGGGGATCGAGTCAATGTTTATCACAGAAAGTGTTTCAGCTGATCAAAGATTACCGCTGAGACAGAGCACGTTGTTCCTGTTTCAGCTGGGGCAGATAAGCTGTCACCCGGCGCCACACATGCTTTTGTTTCGTGCAATGTAAAATCTATGAGAGGCAAATTATTTGTATGTCACAGGTGCAGCGGTGTGCTAAAGAGAATTTATCCGCGGTGCCCCTTGTTTCAAGCTGCAGCGGTGCGTTCTTCACTTCTCATCTTTTCAGAGGCTGCTGGTGAGTATGTAAATACACAGGATGACTGATGTGATTTAAGCATGTCTTGTTTTCTCTCGTTCACACTGAGGAGCAGAGTCACGTAAGGTCAACGGGAACATAGAGTGCCGTGCAGTCACTTTATTATCGCAGATGGGGAAACATGATTTGCAGTCAGGTGCACACGATTTGAATTTATTTTGTTTGATAGGGATGATGCAATTTAACATAGTTCCAATACAGAGTATAAGAGTTTATAGCTATTACTAATTTTCAACTCTTGTCCCTAGTTGGGCTTTTACATATAATTAAAACATACAGCCAGTATCATAAAACACAATAAACTACTACAAATATGGACACATAGTAAAACAGTGGTTCCTAACCTTTACTCCTTTTCTATCATTGAATAAACTGATGAACCCTGACTAAGCGACTAATATTTCATATTATAATCAATGCATAAGAATACCAGAACAGAACAACTGATAAACTGAACAACTATCCCAAACAACAAACGCAATAACTGCAGGAAGTTTGTGGAAAACGAGCGATTTTTGGATGAATTTTGAGCAGATTATTTCCTGTGAATATTGCATCAGATATGAGTTTTCCTGTTATTTTCAGGAGCTTTAACTATAATTCTCTGTGTTATGTATTTAACACACTTACAAGGCTTCTTTTTTTGGACATATTCTGTGTTTTCTTCTCCCCAACGCTTGGCCATCGTTCTATTAGCTTTTTGGTTGTTTTAGCTGCATAATTTTATAATGCAGAATAATTAATAATTTCTGTTTAGCAGAGAGGGAAGGCTCTGTGAATATAGTTTGTCGTCAGGTCTTTACAGTGCTCTTATCCTGTGAAGGTTTTTTTTAAGTGTATAGCTTAATTAATGGTCCAAATTTACATATGACTTACATAAATAACAATCTGATTTAGTTTTCTTCACTGTCTTACACCCCTTAAAATCAAGAAGGCCTCGTGACCCCCTGTGAAGCTTTGGCGACCCCTCGAGGGGGCCGGGACCCTCAGGTTGGGAACCACTGTAGTAAAATACATATCTCACAATACACATACGTCAATACAACAATGATAAAAACAACACAAAAAACAAAACAACAGTACAAAAACATGCTGAAACATGTTTCCTGTATGTACAATATACAGAACTCAATACTACACATTACTACAACAAAACAATCCAAATTACATTAAGCTGGGTTATTACACAGACAGTCTGCTGCAGGTCACTCACAGTGCAGCTAGGTTTTAGCAAAATGGATCAAGTCTTTAATCACAATATACTTAATGATACGGTACATATTGTGGAAACTCCAATGAATAAATGTTAAAAGAGCCAGATTTGACTTTTTTTGTAAAGATTTGTTTTATTGAAAACAGGTGATGCTGACACTGTCAGATGTATAAGGTTTTCCAGTAGAGCATGAAAAAATAAAATAAAGGGAAGGAAAGGGAAAAAAAAAAAACATAAGTATTAACATGCACATAGAGAGGAACGCACCAGACAGACAGCAATGAAAATACTGCATCACCCCCCCGCCCATCTCCCTTATATGGTTCTCTGTTGACTTTTCACTCGCATGTACACATGTACACATCAATGAGCTAAATATTATAATAAAGTCGATATATTTCAAAAGGTCAGGCTGGATTTGGTCCAGGAAGAGTCGTACAATCAGGGTCGTCTCATTTCAAAGAAGGAAGAATGTCGACGAGAGGCCCCGAAGTTTCTGAAAGGTTTCACATTTCTTTCTTCCATGATATAACATTCATTCTGTTGTGCAGTAAGACAAACCACATTTGATTTAGATTTGATCTCTTTTAGCCTGGCTATTCTTCCAAGAGTCTTCAAACATAAAAACTTTAATAGATACAAACAGAAACAAACAATATTTATACATGTGAAACACAAAATACAGCGGGGAGCCCACCTTATATACAATGAACTATATAATCATTAATAACTACATATTTATATTGTCCCACATACATTAACTTCATATATTTTTTAAAACTATTCCTAAAGGAATGGTTACCACGTGGTGCTGATAGTGAACTAGGGATGGGTATTGGTACTCAAAGTGTGGCCCGGGGGCCAATAGCAGCCCTCAGAAACATTTTGTGCGGCCCCCGAACATGACTTGAAATGCATGTATAATATTTTAATCATCTATTTCAATACTTTCACTTTCAGTAGCTTACATTTAATACACTACTCGGCTGCTGCTCCCCACTAACAAGCGAATGACAACTTGTAGAAAGTTTCTGGTTGCATGGCAACAGGTGACACCTCGTGAGTGTCGCAGGAATCACCTTCTGTCATCAACGCTAAAGCTGTTAGCTAAAGTTGGTGATTTCGGTGGAAAACTCCCTAAATTGGCTCTCAGTCATCACAACTTTGAGCTGTAAGGTGTCGACTGAAATAACTCTGTACCAAGTTCTCCAGTCAAACGATACCTGCATTCCCTCCTTTTTGTCCCCAGGTCTAGAAAGAAATGACTATTTGTATGTTTTTTGCACGCAGCCAATCACCACAAGAGTTTTAATTTAATGCAACCTGTGATTGGTCCACTGTCTCAGCAGTTACAACCCATACAGTCTGTGGTGTGTTGAAGTCAAGCGAGGTGTATTTCACAGAGTTGGTGGTTTAGCGTCCTGATATTCCAAAAAGTTTGAAAGTATCGAATGAAGTAGGAAAAAGTATTGAATAAAGTATTCTTTTGGCATCGGCATCACATTGTGAACCCCAGTGTCTCTGATTCGTTGCATGCTGTGTTTCTCTCCCCTCATTTCCTTTAATTTCTCTACTAAAAACACTCTAATAAAGCCATAAAATACCCAAACAAACTTTTATAAAATAAAAAATGTTCTAATAAAATAAAGATAGTTGACCACCTGATGCAACAATCCTGTAAATCCAATATTACATTAGAGCAGTCCTGCAAAAATGCTTTGCATTATTTGCTATTTGCTATTAAAGGCACAGCTGCACGGGATAGATCGGTTTGCAGATTTCTTTCATCTCATGGTATAGTTAGCATACCTGTCACTCCACACACATTTAAGTAATAATCTATGATGATTTTTTATACATAAGTTTCCATTTTGCTTCCTTTTTTCCTCCAAACTGGCAACATCACAACAATTAATTATCTTATTAACTGATTAACGAAAACATTCACACCTCTCCATCAGCCTTAAACACACAATATGTAATTTTCTGCTGCTAGGGGTCTCTCAGTCAAAACAATAACAAAAGGTGGAGTTTGGTGACGTCATGAAGTAGTGTGGGATCATGGGAGTTGTTGTCTTCACCGTCACTGCAGTCAGTTTCTCCTGGTTAGGATTCCTTCAGTGTTCGTCGTTCAGGAGCAGAATTATCCGCAGAGGTCTCCTCCTCTCCAAAACAAACGGTGATTAAAACTGTTGAAAACACTGAATAAAGCAGTTTCATGTTAAAGTCGGTGTTTCTCCGGCACTGTTCGGCTCGGCGGCGGAGAGGCTGCGAGCCGAGCTGCTGCTGACGTTTGCTCGGCTTGTTTCTCTGATAACTTAAGATCCAGATACCAAAATCCTTCATCTGGTTAAATTATAGTTAAAAACAACCAAGATCTAAAAAGTGTAACGTAAAAAAGTCAGTTTATGACAGCTTCTGGTGGACAACACTGACGCATGCTCTAAGGGGATAAGACGCCATTGACAAATATAACTGTTACCCTGAATAAAATGACAGATTTCTCTGGTTTGAACATTGTTGTAAACATTTGGGATAATGTAAGTACACAACTCAACAAAATATACAACATCTCTATTCATATTTAGACATTTTAAAATGCAGAAATGTTACATATCATATACCTTTAAGTGTTTATATGGAGTAACCACATGCTGCATGTATAACTTCTGTTCCTCAGTCAGATCATCTTTGACCAGCAGAGGTGGTCTCTGGTGTGTACCTCGTGATTTATGATTCATTTTTGGCCGTGACACTCTTGAAAACGAATCCATCCATCCATTTAACCATCCTGGTTAAGTAAAGGTCAGATAAATGAAAATAATAAAATGTATGATATATATGTTGAAGCATCCAAAGCAGGCGTAGTTTGGTGTTTACCCTTGCTTTAGTGCTTGTTGTGATATTTACTGTCAGACTATGTTGTGCTGTATATTGTATTATAATGAGGGAAATTGGCTCTTAGTCTTCCCCTTTTCCCCCTTTTTAATTAAGCCTGCGGGTGTCTCTAATGTTTTAATTTCACTCCTCAACCCATTATTATATTAAATAATGGAATGAGCTGTGTTTATGTTCAGCGCAGAGAAAACAGGAGGAGTTTGTCTCTAATGGCACAATGGCTGCACTGCCTTTCTTTTTAATTTATTGGACTGCTATTTGTTTTTCTTTTGTTCTGTGTTTTGTTTTGTGTGTGTGTGTGCGTGTTACTTGTTCTGCCCTCATGTAAAGCGTCCTTGGGTCCCTTGAAAAAAATTCAAGATATGTTTCTTTTTATTATTACTTACCAGTGACAGCATGGCCTACAGTTAAGGCTGTCACAATATCAGATTTTCAAGATAATTCACAATAATGATACTATCGCGATATGTACAAAATTTGTTTTAAATTTGTCTCTTTTTTTGGTAAATTAATTACACTCAAAAGACGAATGTAAGGAGGTGGAGAGAGAGTCTGTAACCATAATAAATGTTAAATAAAAAATAATAATTGTACAAAAGTGTACAAAAAGAACAATTACACTTGATGGATAGTGAAACAGAAATGATTTAAGAGATGCTAGATTATTTACACAATATTATCATATGTGTATTCACGGTTATTGTCAAAACCGGTATATCGCGACACCCCGAGCTCCAGGGATGACGCATAGAAATTATTTAATTTCTATGCATCATCCCCTTATTTCATCCATTCATAGAAATTATTTAATTTCTAGGGGATGGTGCTAATTTGAGGTCAAATCAGATCATGACTTCATGCACATGACATCATCCTCTCAGCACTCTCTGTCGCTCCATACATTTTTATTTACATCTAGATTCAATAAAAGCTGCTTCAAAATAAATACATTAAAAACATCTGTGCCTCTAAAAACACCAATCTGCGATTTATGTTCTGTATAATTAGTGATTGGTGTTTGTTTTGTTTTTGTCCACATGCTGCATATGAAACCATATAATAGATTACAGTGCACACAGAGAACCTGTGATAGCATTAACTTTATTGACGGTGGTTTGAGGCTTTCAAGCACCGGCTGTCTCAGTGATTCATTGTGTGAAGCTCGGAGAAGAGCAGCGTCCAGTCCTGCTTACATGAAACCCCTGGAGGTGAATTTCCTGATTAAAGCCCCCCCGCCCCCGCCTGCTCCAAACCCCTGCAGTTATGTGTGTGGATGTGTGTGTGTGTGTGTGTGTGTGAATGTGTGTGTGCATGCACATGGCAGCATGCATGTGCCTTTAAATGTATGCATGTTGGTTGTGTGTGCATGTTGTTCTATTGTTTTGTAAATGGTTATTATGTGTGCAGCTGGTGTGTACATGTTAGTGTTTATGATATGTGCATTGTGTACTGCATGTGTTGTGTGTGCTCGTGTGCAATGATGTATGTATTCTATGTATTCATGAAGGCAAATTAGTGCATGTTTTCACGCAGCTTAATTTTTATATTTGTTTATATTCGATTTTGACATTTGTGAACAACTTTTCATCAGTTCATGTTGACAGAATACATGTACAGATATAGTTTTAAAGTAAAGATTGATTCATGGTACTGTATATTGTGCATGTACACAACATTACCTAGCGTGGAAATAACATACAAGCATGCATATCCATATGTACCGTAACATAAATTGGCATGTATGCACAAGCAGATACAGACATACACCTGCCCACGCACACAAGACCGACATCTATGATATACTCACACATACTTACACATGCACCCACGCATACACACACATTAAAATGTCAACAATTATTACTTTTTTATTAATATTGTATGTGCATGTGTTGTGGGTTCATATTTGCTTGTGTGCAATGAGTATGTATGAATTTTATGTATTTATGAAGCCAAATTAGTGCATGTTTTTAAAACACATTTTTACTTTTTACTTTATTTTTTTTGGCTTTTTCTTTGATCTTACAACTTTAGATTTGTGATTTGTACACGTTTTCATGAATTGTCTTGTATGTCCTTTGTTTTTTTCTTTCTCTGTCCGTTCTGTAAAGCACCGTGTAACTACAACTGCTACATACATGAATTTTACTTTCTTATATGTGCAGATTGATGCTTTTCTGTGTTTTGAGTGCATATATACAGTCAGTTTGTGTGCATGTGTTGTGGGTGCACCCTTGCTTATGTGCAATATACATGTATTTATGTTTTAATGTATTTTCTGTATTTATGAAGCCAAATTAGTGCATATTTCAAAAATGCATTTACATTTAGTATTTATTTTTTGGCTTTTTCTTGATATTACAACATTTGATTTTGTAATTTGTACACATTTTCATTGTCTGTCATCTATTTCTTTCTCTGCCCCTTCTTTAAAGCACCTTGTAACTACAACCGCTAAATACTAAATATTCTAATTCTATGGTTCATATGTGCAGATATGTCTTTTGTGTTTTGAGTGCATTCTGTATGTAGTGAGTTTGTGTAATGTATGTGCATGTGTTGTGGGTACATACTGCAATGTGCATGTATGTATTTATGTTTTAATGTATTTTATGTATGTATTAAAACATAAATACATACATGCACATTGCAGTATGTATTTATGTTTTAATGTATTTTATGTATGTATTAAGCCAAATCGGTGTATATTTTACAAACACATTTAAATTTTTTACTTGTTTTTTTCTTGATCTTACAACATCAGATTTTGTAATTTGTACACATATTTATTAATCTTGTCGTCTGTCTCATCTATTTTTCTGTAAAGCCAGTTGCAACTACAGTTTTAATGCAATATAAATAAACACATTTCTTATTTCTTACGTGTGCACTGTATATATTATTTGTGCATTGTGTATGTCCCTGAGCTTGTGTGTACCTGGTGTGTGCATCATTTTCAGGAGTGTGTATGTCTGTGTGTTGCAGGGCTTGTGTGTGAGATGGCGCGGCGCCATGTGGAAGCCATTGAGACCCGGAGCGGGAGTGAACGTGGAAGGTGAGGCCAGATGGTAGTGGTTAGCCCTTGGCTGCTCTGGGTAACCTGACCTGCAGGGAGGACCCCTCTGCCTCCCGAGGACCGGCCGCCACATGTGTTGCGTGAGAGTAAGTCACCCAAAACCCAGGAACCGCCTCTTGGCTTCCTGACTGCCTGTTCTCATAGCCGGGGCTGTTTTTTTAACCGAGGATCTAAAACAACAAACTAGAAACGGGATCAGACAGGAGCAGTTCAGAGACAGGATCATGGAGGATCCTGAGCTCTGAAGAACGCAGTCACATTCATGTGTTCATGCTGCATCAACACTTTATACACTCCTCTGCGTTAAATAAACTTTATATCCTCGTCATGCATTTCTACAGCAGGTACTTCTACCTTTAACATAATGCTGTCGAGACCAGTGGTGGAAATGATTTACTTAAAGGTCCCATATTCTGCTAATTTTCAGGATCATACTTGTATTTTGGGTTTCTGTTAGAATGTTTACAGGCTTTACTGTTCAAAAAACACTTTATTTTTCTCATACTGTCTGTCTGAATATACCTGTATTCACCCTCTGTCTCAAACACTCAGTTTTAGCGCCTGTCTCTTTAAGACCCCCTCCAGAAAAAGCCCAGTCTGCTCTGATTGGTCAGTGTTAACAGGTCTTCCGCATCTGCGCTCTTGGTGTCATTGCATCTGGGGAATTACTGTAACGGTACTGTAGCGACACTTTCTACCTATATATAGTATAGTTGTGACATCACAACTTCACAGAAGTCCTGACGACTCGTTTAAAGGAACAGTTTCTGAATACAGGCTGTGTGCATTTCTCTGTGGATTGAGCGTTTTGATACTCTCACAGTATTTACACAGCACCTAGACCTGCTTTATAATAAAAAGAGACATGGAAATCTCACTTTTTACAATATGGGACCTAAGCACAATTTTGATGTAGGCCTACTTGTATTTTACTTGTGTGCTTCCATTTCTACCAGAGTACATGCTTTACTCCACTACATTTATCTGACATGTTATAGATAAGATTTTTTATACAAAGCATATGTTCAGCTTCTAGAGAGAACTACCCAGTAGTACATCATGTACTTTAAATTGGTTTCATATTGACCAAATACACAATTGAAAGGCTGCTTACAAGTTGCATCAAATGCATCAGTAATAATTATCCAATATATAAATATGACATTCTGTAAGGGACATAGTTTTGATAAAATACACTTAGTACTTTGCTGACAATACTTCTGTGCTTTGCTGATTAAGATTTTAGAAATCAAACATTTTTGATGAGCTTAAAAAATGACACATTGTACCAGATTAAACAACCCAACAGTGTTAACTCCATGTGCTACTTCCACATTAATGCATCAGTAACAATAATCCAGTAATATAAAAACAGTACAACCACAGGGGTTGTTTGTCCCTGGGCACTGTGATCAGGTGTACTGAGACACATGAAATACATGAAAACGGGAACAGCTGTACATATAGCAATGCACATTTCATAAGAAGAACACATAAATACTTTAAAACAAGGACAACAATACATAAAACAAAGCACGCTTCAGGTCATGGGTGTCGTTTTGTGTTGAAAAGTGGTGGTGACATAATGGCTCAGATGAAAAAAAACATTTTTTAAATGGTCTTCAACATCGGCAGTTTTAGACAATGTAATGGGGGGATCGGTATGAGGTCAGAGTAGATAATTACAGCCAGAAAAGAAAATTGCATAACGGTGCATCAAAAGGGCATAGTCTACTACAGAGTCGACAAGACGGAAATACTCAACATAAAACGCAACAACGTCGACCGCAGCGGACATTTAAGTCACATGACTGATGTTTCATCCAGTGGTTTCATCTGTTTTATACTTAATGCAGGAAACTCACACATCATCTGCAGTTGTTGACGATGTTGCGGCTGTTTGTTTGTTCTCAGAGAGAAAGTGCAAAACTTGGACAAGAAGAAACTGTCAACAATTTGTCACAGTTACTGATCGGAGCATGCAGGTTTTTGGGTGATTTTAAGAATCAGTAGGCTTTTTCTTTTAGCTTACGCTACTTTTTTGGACAATGCACATGTATTTCTTCTTTATTGACATTGCATTGTACAGTATGTTCTTCTTATTCTTAAAGCCTCAAAGCCTTCTCATTTGTTAGTTCACATTTCTTGGTGCAAGATATTTTTCCACAGATTATGCTGTTAAAAAGTGGTGGGGACAAAACTGGCCAGATCATTTGGGCACACACCTGGGCACATGTCTCCTGGAGGCCCCCCTCCCCCAGGTCAATTCAGGGGCCCAGGTGTTACGCTAGACGTATGCACCGAGGGGCCCAGGGACCCTAGTGGTCAGATCACGCTTTAAGCCCCAGGGGCCTAGGGGCCCTAGTGGTCAGCTCACTCTTAAATCGCTAAGGGGTCTGGGGGCCCTCACACTGTAAGTGTCGAGAGGCCTAGAGGCCCTAGTGGTGAGCTCACATTTTAAACACCAAGGGCCATGGGGGCCCTCGCACTGTAAGCACTGTGGGGCCCTAGTGGACAGTTTATCTTCTAAACACCAAGGACCAAGGTCTTGGAGGGCCCTTGTGCTTAATTAACGCTATAAGCACCCAGGGGCCTAGTGTTCAGCTTGTGCTGTGCACACTGAGGGCCCTGGCTTCTTTCAGAAGACCTGGGCCACCCAAAGTGGAGGCCCACTAGCTGTCCGAGGCCCCCCGGGGCCCCACTGGCCCGGGTCTATAATCCAGCCGTGCTCGGACCACAAACGGAAACAATCTCTTGTCCCTTGCGTCCAGATTCATATGCATTCATAGCAGAATCTGTTTATAGAGATTAATACATTCGAGGATAACAGGAGTGGACTATACTGACAGTACACTGTACAATAAATAGTGAGCAATTCTGGACACAGCGTGGGAGTTTCCTTTGACCCGTATGAATGCATCAGTAGGAACGAAACGTCACACATGCAAATCAGCCAACTGGAGTTCCTAGTTGCACTTTGTGACAGTCATTATGAGCAAACAGACCATAGACTGTGACACACAGCTGCATGGACGGGATGAGATGACGTATCTGCCTGGAAGTACCCAAATGACAAGCACACACACACGCACACACACTCTGCAACATCCAGATCTGGTGGCTGTTTAATGGCGCGGCTCGGCCGCCAGCTACAGTCATTTTTATTGTGGTTTCCTTTGAACTTCTCACAGGCCTTTTTTTTTATGGATGCTCACCCTGGATTACAGCTCAAGGGGGCTGTTACATCACGTTTTGTAAATGTGTGTGTATCTGTCAGATAGCGACAGAGGAGAGAGAGTGTGAAAATAAGTGAGAGAGAGCAGTTGAGTGTGAGTAGGCGGCGGCTGTCAAATGAAATCTATGTCAGAACCACTGTTTTCTTAGATGTTAAATTAAGCCTCAAGCCAGGTTTCGTCCAAGACGTCTCCTTCCTCTGCTGCCTGGTACCAAATTGGCTGCACCGGAGCCTTTACCCACAATGCTCTCTGTGTGTTGTTGAGCTCCCCTGAAAACCTCCAGGAGCACTGCTCGTCTATGAACAGGTGGCACAATGCTCACAGCACATGGCACAGCACCGTCAGGGATTAAGTTGCTTTTTTCATATTTTACAACTCTTTTACAAATCTGTTTCTGCCAGGTTTCTTTTTTTTTTTTTTGCGAGTGTTGTTTTTTTGTTTCTGGAGTTGCTCATACGTCGCTCTCAGCTTGTGGCACATTTAGCAGCCACATTAGCAGCACTTGGGTTATGCAAAGCTTACATCATACAGACATTGGTGTGTTTTATGCCTCGGGGAAATTGTTGTGGCAAAGGGAGCAGGAGGAAGACCACTGACACAGGGATTGCCACAGGAAACTCTGTCTTCCCACTGTAACTGCAAGAAATAGCAACGTTTAAACATTTAAACCCCACTAGACGACATCCCCTACAGTTTCATTAAATCTTTATTCTGAGGGTGTGTGTGTGTGTGTGTGGGTGTGTGCGTGTGTGCGTGTGTGTGGGTGTGTGTGTGTGTGTGAGAGACGAGATGGGGAGTAGAGAAAAAGTTTGTTATTTCTGCTCTGAATTGTGCTGTTATTTAGCATCATTCACTGACAAGACATTTATGTGCAATTACAGTGGAGCTGGAGGATGGAAATGGTTTTTCCACTGCACGCACGCACGCACGCACACACACACACACAGATGCACACACACACACACACAGACGCACGCACACAGACACACACACACACACACACACACACACACACACACACACACACACACACACACACACA
>JAOVVB010126500.1:0-12381 GCA_028570985.1 Heterobranchus longifilis | reverse complement strand
ACGTTGTTTTTATTTATGTACGTTTATATATTTCACAAACAAAGAGATGCTGCTATCTGCTGAATAACTGTTCAATACATGTGCATTTAACTTCAGACATTTTAAATTGTTGTAGGTTATTTCATCAGATGCAAAAAAACCAACCCAAAAAATAAAAAAATAAAACCGGCATTATAAATCGGCCATCAGCCGCCCTGCTCTCTAAATATCAGCATCGGCATCGGCCATTGAAAAACACATATCGGTCGACCGCTACTTCTTACATTGAGCTACAGTATGTGAGAACTGTTATCTGAATTATCAGAGTTTAGCTACTCCACCACAGATTCAACGCACTGATAAAGTCATGTTTACACACTGAAAAAAACAAAAACAAAAGCAAAACACACACATGCACACATAAACATTTTTTGTGATTACACTTTTTATTTATTCAAACCAAAACACAAAGTTCACAACCAAAAGCACCACTGTTTTTTCAAACAATATAAACATTAATTTATATACACACTCATACCCAGGGTTGGGTAGTAACAGATTACATGTAATCAGGATTACGTAATCAGATTACAAAATATAAATAATTATAATCAGCCCAGATTACATTTGAAAAAAAAATGTGTACGATTATAGTTACATTGTCAAGGATTATTTGATCACATTTTTTGTATTAGTGTATAGGCCTACGTCTTTAAAATATGGCTTTATTATTTTAGTTTTGTAAATTGATTTGACCAATTGTAAATGCTGAGTATGCATTTTATTTTAATTTAAAATGTTTTGAGATGTGTAAAGAGAGAGAAAAAATAATAATATTTGTGGCTACATCCATAGTATGAGGTGCAATATTTTCAATGACTGATTTTGAAAAAATCCAAAAGCATATGGAGGACGAAAAATGACTTAAGTATAAATAAATAAATAAATAAATAAATAAATATGGCAATAAATAAATGTATAAATAAATGTGTAAATAAATAAATACATAAATAAATAAATGTATAATAAATGTGGCAATAAATAAATAAATAAATATGGAAATAAATAAATAAATCTATAAATATATTTAAGACATTTATTTATTTATTCCTGTATTTATTTATTTATTCATTTATTTCCGTACCCAGCCTTTGCGCGGAGATATGTTTACTTGTATCGTTGGGTTCTCCCTGGGATCTCCCTGGCTGAGCCCGCCTCTCGCTGCCATTGGCTGGTTCTCCCTAGATTACCGTACCCATTGGACGGGTCTCCCTTTCGAGCACCGCTCTCATTGGTCGGTTCTCCTTTGGAGCCCCTCTCTCATTGGCCGGAGCTGGAAAACGCACGCAGGCACGCACACACTCAGCGAAAGACTTAAAAGCACTCGCCGGTCATTTCGCAATTCACAGAGACAGAGATAGCGGACAACGGTAAGTCTCCTAAAACTTCGATTCTCTCTATAACACTAAACACTAAAAAACGTAGCTACTGTCACCCACTCAGTGGCCCCTTCATGTAGTGTCTGTCTGCCACCATCTTCGCCTGGGACCAGGAGGATATCGCCAGACTGAAGAAAGCCATGCGGGCCTGGGGCTTGGAGCAGGGTCTCCATTAAGGAGATGGCTCGGCACTATCGCCGCTGCACGCGCGGGGCGCAGGAGACCGAGCGTCTCATTGAAGAGACACTGGAGCACTTCAGGTTGGCGACGGACAGCATGGACATCCGGCTGCTGGACCAGGAGAGGTTGCAGGGCATCTAGAGCACGCAGTGCCGGCACCTCACCTGCATCCAGGATCCACCAGGGCTGCAGCTCTACACCAGAACGGGACAAGTGACCGTGGGAGGGGTCGTCCTGCCGGTGTACCACTGTGCCCGCGGCTCCACCTCCCTGGAATTGTTCCACCTGCACCTCAACAGGTTCATCCCTGGTAAGTGTCTGAGGCCTGGAGACACATCTACCTACCTGTGTGTCTCAGGGTTCTTGACACACACCTCTGTTGTGTTCCAGGCACCAGTGCCTTGAACTTCCAGCTCTACCTGCTGGAGGGTCTGACGAGGTGGACTGAGGACCGCGGGCGTGCCACAGTGGAGGGAGGGGACAGGCAGAAGCATCGCTGCTACAGCAGCGAGGATGTTGATACTGTCAACCAGCTGTCCCAATCCCGGTACGGGACACAGCTGGTTGACATTTACACCCGACAACGCGAGTACACGGGTAACAACATACACACACAGAGGACGGGTGATAGATATCAAAACGTGGATGCTTCTAACAGTGTTATTAATTTAGTTTTATGTTCTGTGCTGCCACATGTTCTCCCAGACCGGCCGGGTGCTGGAGGACCTCCCAGATGACCCCGACATCCCGGAGGAGCAGGAGGAACTGGGCAAGGACGAGGAGGAGGTCTGCGGGGAGCAAGACGGGGATCAGGGCTTCGTCGAGTTTCTGTTCGACACAGATGTCCTGGAGGACACCCCGCAGCCACCGCAGCCAGAGACCTCGCAGCCGGCTGACCTCCAGCATGACCCAGAGACGGTAAATGATCATTTAACCTCTCTTCTATTCAATTCAGTTTCATTTAAAGTGCAGAATCGCCCTGCAGCATGGTCCCAGTACACGTTACAGTCAAGATGATGAATGATTGTTTTTTCATCTGCATCATTCTGTCTGTAGGAGTGCAGGGACACGGACGGGACCCCGGGGTACCAGCACGTCCTGAACCTGGCCGAGGTGCTGGTGGAGCTGCGGCTGTCGGGTCGCGTGACAGAGGCGCGTGAGGTGCAGATCCTGGCCCTCTGGGAGGAACTCCCCGAGAGAGACAAGGGCTCTGTGGACTACCAACCACGCTACAGGGACCGCCTCACTCAGGGGAGGTTCAAGAAGGCCAAATCTGCCACCCACGCGCCCACTGACATCACTCCGGGATTGGAGAGGATGAAGAGGTCAGTGAGCATGAAGAGGTCAGTGCTATTCCTTTTCTTACCGTCTATGTGTTGTGCACCATTACATCAAGACAAAATCCTCGTATGTGAAAACTACGTGTGATTCTGATAAACGACATGTAATTGGAGGGCTCTGCTGATGTGCTTCCTGTCTCTATGCAGATGTCTCCACAGTCAGGGCAGTGGCCCTGTGCAGAGGCCGGACACCAGCAGGCTGGTGGAGGCCATTTGTGTCCTGCTGTTGAGGGTCCATCCAAACAACCGCAGCTTTGCAGGAGCCCGGATCAGCCGCTGGTCTCTGATTCTGAGGAGCTACGGCACAATCCGAGACAGCGTGCTGTGGAATCCCGTCCTCCGTCAGAAGCTACGGTTGTTTTAGGTCAACCAAAGGATGCTGACGCAGTGGTGAGTAGACAACATGTCCTGGATTTTTGCATTCACACATGAAAGATGGATAGAAAACAGAACTAAGTAGCCCTCTTCTCTAGGTTCAACTGGAGGAAGGGGATTCAGGAGCGCTATGTCCTCCAGGCTGATGTGCCAGAAGCCAGCACTCCTCTGGTGGCCCCGGACGCTATGCCATCTGCGAAGGAGAGGCCGCAACATCCTCCTCCGCCGCTGCCTGTCCCTGAGGACCAGCCGGCTCCTCGCAAGCCCCTGCTGCACCACCACCACCACCACCTCCTGCTGCTGCTGCTGCTGCTGCTACTGCTGCTGCTGCTGCTGCACCACCACCAGCGCCAACGACACCTGTGGCCAGCGGGCCCACTCCTCCTCAGCTGCCAAAGACCACTGCTTGGAAGCGGAGGCAGCTTGACCGCCAGAGGCAGGAGGCAGAGAGACAGGGTCTCGACTTTAAAGTCAAGTCCCCTTTCTCCTGCATCTGCAGCCTCTGCAAGCAGCCAAAAACCAAAGAGTTTGGTCACAGCCACTTCCACAGCAAGAAAACAAAAACAATGTTCCACTTCTGCCAAACGGCTGCAGGCAGAAGTGTGGAAGAGTGGCTGAGGGAGAGGAGGAGGGAGGAGGAGAGGCTGTGAGGTGTCGCCCTTGACTTGGAGGGGGGGGTCGGGGTCATTAGCATGTCAAAGGTGCTTTGGCCCTTAAAATCCCCGGCTGCTTACCTGCAAGAGTCACACAGGATCTGAGCCAGCAGCAAGAGAAGTCATGGAAGGTAACTCTTCAATTATTCATTTAAATTCAACTTTATTTCTCATTTTCAAGTCATACAATTGCAATGGTATTTTAATTTTGCAAAGAAATGACTAAATTCAACTGCACAATTGGTAACTCGTTGTTTTGTGGCTTAAGCATTTTAAACAGTAACAATGATATCTTTTTTTTATCCGTTGCAGAGTCCTGCTCCACACGCCGGCTGGAGGAGTACCAGCAGTCGACCTCGCATCCCAGGAGGAAGCCTCCCTCCACCTGCCCGGACTGCCTGCGGCCTGTCCAGACCCCCGGACACTTTCCCTACAAGGGTGCAGTGTTCTGCGAAGAGCAGGGGGTCACTCTGTACGAGTGGCTCAATTACAGAGGGGTGTCCAGGACCACCGTTTGGCGCCTGGAGAAACGGCACCAACAACTCCAAAGTGGCACCTTGCCACCGAGGAAGACAAGGACCTGCCACAAATGCTGGAAGCCCATGACCAGAAAAACTGGCCACAGCTCCCTCAGTTCGGCCCGCGAGACTTTCTGCCAAGCGACGGACCCCAGCGGCAGAACGGTGGAGCAGTGGTTCACAGAAAAGAGAGGGGGCGTAACAAACAGAGAAAAAAAGGCACAGGTCTACGACATGCGCAACCTCGCGGCCAAATCTAAGAGGGCCAAGAGGAAAGTGCCGTTGACCCCCAAGAGACCCACCCAGGCGGAACAAGCCTTCCGCCTGGGGATATCAGTGAGTCTCCTGCGCAAGAGAAGGCAGGAGGTGAAGAAGCTGTTCAGGGGGCAGCTTCCATTGAGAGACACTACAGAGGAGCATAAGAAGTGGTGTGTTTATTGTAAATAGTGTGTGGTGTGTGTGTGTGTGTGTGTAGTGTGTTGTTTTTTTTAAAATTACTGCTTATTGTTATTATTATTATTATTATTATTATTATTATTATTATTATCATTTGTATATATGGTTATTATTGTGTGCACTTTTTGTGTGTTTAGATATATATAATAGTGTGTCTGGTGTATTATTATATCTAATTAGTATATTATTATTATTATTATTATTATTATTATTATTATTATTATGTATATATTATTATTGTGTGCACTTTAAATAAATATTGTGAAACTTTTCATAAATCATTATTATTATTATTATTGTGTGTGCACTTTAAATAATTATTGTTATTTTCTTGTCATGTATTTCATAAAGGGGATGAGTGTCACGTAGCAGTGCTTCCCCCTCCTGTCGGAGAGAGAGAAAAGCACATGAAAAAACACACGTGGCTCATTTGAATAGTCGCGCCCTCCTGCCTGGCTTCTCCGTTCTCCCTGGGCACCTGAGGGCCCCTGTTTTCACCACCGGGGGCTCCCAGAAGATCCGTACCCATCTAAAGCGCTCCTAGCTCACAATTACCCCCAGCTGCTATTTTAACACTTTGCTGTTTCCTTTTTTGACATACTACAACCCAATCATAATCAATTTTATCAATTACTTTATGTTTGCTTTATTCTTAGCAGCTGTTCTGTGCATCCGGCATGTTCTTTCACCTCTGTTCTCTCTCTCTCCGCCAAATTCTTTTTTTCTGTGAGGAAAGTACGGAATGTAGTGTCTTTTTCCGGGAGCACCCGGCTGCGCACGGTGAGTTAGGTTTTTTTAATTTTACCATAGTCAATTCAGAATTGCATGTAAGGAATTTAAAGATCCTTACCTTTTTGGGCACCCTTCACCCTGCGCAGGATGAATGCTCCTCGGAGCCACCACCGACCGTTGCCTTTCCTTCAGAGACGATGCCGACAACGCCAATTATGTAAGAGAATTACTTGATTATTCAACTTCAGTAAAACACTTTAGTTAAAACACTGAAATGAAGATTCACAGAGAACAGGTGTGACTTTACAGCCAGCGGGACTTCTTTTAATCGCAGTGTCGTACGGACATCTACATGAACATGGAAACAGCTCTCTTTATCCAAAACTTCAGATGCCTTTATACTTCCCTAAGAGTAGGCGTGCATGTGTGTGTGTGTGTGTCACTAAATGTGCGAGTGGGTGTATGTGACTGGACTTAATGCCAGGTCAGGTCCACATGCCATGACATGACATGCCATGTCAAGTCAGGTCTACATGCCCTGATGTCTCAATCTACAACAACATCTGTTCAACTGTTTGCTCTTTTGTCCCTAACATTAATTTATCATGAGGACATTACTTTATCTGTTTTCTGCCCCTACACTGTATCTGTAGTTTAACAACTGGAAACTGGTGAAATGCGACCAAACAAAATACAATACAACTGAACACATAACTAGAGCACAAATTGCCAGCTCAATGTTGACATGCCTCACAAATGATCACTAAGTGTTTGTGCTCCTTGCACACAGGCCTGGTGCACTGGGAACACCAGCTGCTGACTTTTCTGTCTTTGGAAACTGGGCAGACCGCGCGCCTCTTCCTCTGCCATTGAATCCAGATTCTGAGCTATGAATCTCCTGTGATTTGGATGGGTTCATGATAGGTGATATGTCCGGCTTGTTCTGGTGAAGAGTCCCAACAATGGTCAGGTTCTTCTCGAGGAGCATCTCAGCCAGAGGGACACTGGAGAAGAAGTTGTCCATTGTGATGTTGTGACCTATGAGAGGGGGAAAAGATTGTAAATTTACTCAATATCAAATTCTCTAAATTCTAACACCATAATCTGTTGCATTGCATTGCATTTTATTCTTTTCTACCATTTTTCTCATAGAGAAATCAAATTTAAAAAAATAAAATGCACATTATGAAAGATTGGGAAAAAATATGTAGGTATTGTGCTAAAACGTATACATTCATTTCTCTATTGTACTGTATATTCACCTGTCTGTCTGATTCCACTGCACAATTGTTGGACGACATTCTCTCCAAGCTTCCTCTGAACCTCCTCTCCTGGCTGTCTCCCTGTATAGACAATTCCATCTATTGCATAAGGTACCCTTGCGTCGCACATCCAGAAGATTTTGATCCCATATTTTGCAGGGTTGCTTGGCATGTATTGCCGGAACTTGCACCTGCCTCGGAATGGCACAAGCTGCTCATCTATGGTGACACAGTCACTGGGGATGAACCATCTTCTGCAGTTGTCCAAGAAACAGTCCCACACGTACCTAAATGTCGCCATGTGGTCTGTTTTCAGACACAGAGCCCTGGTCCTCTTGTAGTCAAACCGTATGACGCGGCGGATATCTTCATATCTCCTAAGCCCCATGGTGGCCTTGTAAATTGGATTTTGCAGCGGATCCACAAACAGCTCCCGCAAGGCCACATCCCAGCTCTTCTCCCCCCCTGCAAGGAGGGTCAAACCAATAAAGGCCATGAATTCTTCTTTATCAGTGCTTCTCCACTCTTTCTTTGCTGTGGCTGTTCTTCGTCCCTCTACATTGGTGCATTTTAGAACCTCCTCAATGATGTTGTCACTCATGAACATATCCCAGGCATCTTTTGGTGAAACAGCTGTTGATCCAGGTGTAGGTCCTGGGCAGCTCCTCAGAATGGTATGGCTTCTTGTTCTGCCATGAGTGGGGGGATTCTCATTCCAGTAAGATCTGTTTTTACTCAATCTTTTGAACTGGGTCTGAGTTTCCTCTTCAAAGGACTCATCAGAGGAGTCTTCTGTATCATCAGGTGAGTCTTCTGTATCATCAGAGGAGTCTTCTGTATCATCAGAGGAGTCTTCTGTATCATCAGAGGAGTCTTCTGTATCATCAGGGTAGTCTTCTGTATCATCAGGGGAGTCTTCTTCATGTAGGACAACTGGATTCCCAGACACACCCACAACTCCAGCTCGACCCTGTGGCAAATATTCTGGGTCATCATCATCAGAAATGTCAGACTCTGAATCAGGATAAATTGCCTCCTCATCTTCCTCATCTTCCTCATCTGGTTCTTCCTGCAGCATCACTACAACCATCTCAGCAGTAAATCTGCAAACAGCCTGGATAAAGAAAATCAAAAGCACAATAATATTTTCAGATGCACATCAACATACATACTAAGTAGCTCCACCAACTACTTAGCGAAGTAGCCTAGCAATCTGCTTAGCTAAGTAGCTAACAGGAAGTTCAAGAGTGAAGAGGGGAGCAGACGCCGGGTCAGACCACCACCTACTGACAGCTAAACACCCCTGACTCTGAACTGTAAATCAGCATCAAGGACCACAACAGTCCTGTAAGCAGGACCACAGACAGAGCCCAGGGGCCAGCCTGCTGTAAACGTTCAGCATCTTCCGTACCCACACCGGCAGACCAGCCAGTCCGGCCGTGTTCGGAGAACCTGGACCCAGCCCAAAGGGACCTGAGCACCCAAACCGCTGTCGACTCCCAGTCAGCATAAGACCCGAACTCTCCAGGTACCTGGTCTTCAAAAGAACCTGAACAAATGATAATTTTTCAGTCATCGCCGCTGTTTTTACAATCAGAATAATTAGTTTTGGTAAATAAGTTGCACATTTTTCATCGTAAAGCAATCAGTCATAGTCTCTCTCCATCGACAGAATAATAATAATAATAATAATAATAATAATAATAATAATAATAATAATAATATGGTTTTGATCAGTTTGATGATACATTTTCATAACTCCATCTTTTCATGTATGTGATTTGACATATGGTGTTCCTGACTTATAGTTATCCCCTGTTTATCAATAAATGTATTCATATATTCTCAGTTTGTTTGTGGTGATATTTCATCTGAAGTGTTGTTAATCAGAAGTTATGAGCCCAGAGAAACGAGCCATTTATTAATAATTATACAGCTGCAGGTGGGTGGTATCAATAAATAAACTAATTTTTCTTAATAGCTGAAGAGTATCCCCACTGCTACTTTTCACTTTAATATCAATTTAATGTGTTTGTAATCCATAATTTCGAGTTTTTGATATTAATAATGTAATTATTAATCCGCTACTGTATGTAACGCTACAAATGTTAACACTGTTCCTCCCTGTGGGACATAACTCTGCTGAGATCTGTCCATCACACTGTAACCATGGCAACATGCTGCATTTCTCCCGCTGACAGGTGTGTGTTGTCCTCCGCAAACACACACCAGCTAGCAGGGCCGGTCTGAAGTTTTGGGGGCCCTATGCATGGGGCATCATATTCCATATGCATATAATGAGAACAAATGCTACATTTTACACATAAAACATATTTTAATTTAATTTAGCTGCATTGTTGAGATAAAATGGTTGATGATTGATCATCTAATCATACGTTTTAACGTATATTTTGGAGCAGCTTAGACTGTAGGCGGTTCAGGGAGGCTGGTGTAAAAAGTGAGGTAAGAGCCCGAAATAATTACAAGAGTATGTTATGTTGTCTTTGATGTTATTTGATAACTGCTAATAAATAAAACTATTTGTGTATGAGGCACGTCAAAATTCACTTCGGGAAAGTAGATTTCCTGGAAAAAAAAAAAAAAAAAACCTCAACGTTGAACCCTGCAGAAGGAGTTTCACACACCTTTACCTGATCACAGGTAATATATGATGACTGTAGTGGGGGAGACCGGGGATGGTTGCAACACAGGACAGTAGCAAGTCTTCCTCCAATCAGAAACATGCTGAGTGATGTCACTCATATGACTTATGCATGTTATCTAGTCTTGATGTGGGTGTTTAAATTTACATTTAAAAGGTTATAAATGTATTTATTTAAGTACATTGAAGCACAACATGGTTGACTTTAATCAAGTAAAATGTAATTTACCACAAAATTATGGCTAATGAAAATGCTGAGTGGCTAGTAACTTTGGAAAAGCACTAGCCACAGAGGCCAGTGAGAAAAGAAGTTAATGTGGAGCCCTGACTGTAAACTGAATTGTTTACTAGAGCACAACGTCAGCCTCTTAATGTTGCTCACAGTGCAACATGTGACAGTCTGAGGTCCAGCACTCACTGCTGACAGAGGTTTTTATGTAGAATGTCTGTTCATAATAGACAACACTGCCTATAGAGCTGAGAAATGTTTGTAGAATGACCTATTTCTTTGATAGATATCAAAATCCAATAGACCATAACCACCTGGTTAGAGACCCTGTATGTTTTCAGGACAGTGTGTGTACACGGCCTCATGTGGAACTTCTTTTACAAATACACATTAGACCTGAAAAAACATTTCAGTCAGAAGATTTATTTTGTTGCTTTAATCCCTGGACATAAAGAGGAGAGAGACTGGCAAAGCCATGTCCTGCCCTACTCTGTCTTATTTCCTGGCCGCATAGGAAGTCCGTGTTTCTGTTCCCAAAGTCATGGCACTACGGGAAACAAACAACAACCTCTGAGTTATCAACCAACACACTGAAAACAACAACAACAACAGCCTCTGAGTTATCAACCTACAGTCTGAAAATAACAACAACAACAACAACAACAACAACAACAACAACCAAGTTATCAACCTACAGTCTGATATATTAAGTCTATATATAGTATATATATATATATGACAAAAGTAAAAAATGCCTCATATTCTAGTATGTTGTCTAAAAATCCACAAATATGTCATAGTATCGTATCTCATCAAAAATAACTAAAAAAAACTCCATAGTATAGTATATTGTCATTTTAATACCAATGCAGGCCTTATTTTCGTATTTATATTTATTTGATTAACTTCATGAATTGAAGAAGAGCTTTGAGGAGTTTTGAAGGATCCCTGATAAATCAGTCAGTTGTGTTTAATGTTCTAGATGTTAATCCCATAGACGTCTAAATACTCTGTGGCACCCAAAAACAAAAAGACAGGACATGAATCACGGTATAAAATGCTTTATTTATTGAAATGCACAAGCAAAGTAGAAGTAACTCATTCTTACACTTCAGTATTAAAAATAATTTAAATATATTACAAATCTTCAGCCTAAATCTTTGAGAGCTCCTACAGGACAGCTGTAATTAATATTCTATTTTATATTAAAGAAAACTATGAAAATGATTCGGTCTGTCAGTTTGTTTTTAAAGGGTCACGCTGCTGACAGATCAGCTGACATATTTTATGACCCCTGGAAGTGTAGAATTGTGTAATGATCGTGTAATTGTGTAATAATTGTGTAACAGTGTAATTGTTTTAACGAGCTCTGATGACGTCCAGTGTCGTTAGCATCAAGTGCAGCTAATATTCGCCGTCTTTAACATTTGATTATTCAAATCATCATCATTTCTACAATCATCCAAGTTTTTACTTTAACTTCACTCAGAAAAACACCTCGATGTATGGAGGACAAAACCTGCCAAAATCAAAAATAAATAGAGAATTAAATTAATGACTTGATTAATAAATTAATATGCCATTAAATGTACCAAAAAAATACATGTTGGTATTAATTAATTAATTAATTAATACGACAAATATGACAAATTTGGATCTCTTTCTTTGTGTATTTCCCTATTTATTTGTTTATTACATTTTCTGTATTATTTTACCTTTGCTATTTATTTCCCCAAACTTATTTATTTCAGTATTATTTTGTTTATGCATTTCTTCTTCATTATGCAAATGAGGGGGCGTGTGTCATGGAGGAAACTGTTTGCCTATTGGCTGACTCCATGACACATGCCCCCTCATTTGCATAAGGAAATGTAAAAATAAATGTATAATAATATGGAAATAATTGATAATTATTTAGTTACTTATTTTTCCTATTTATAATAATAGTTGGGGGAAATAAATATAGGGAACAATGCAAAGGGAAAATACAGAAAATACATAAATAAATAAAAGGGACAATTAATACAAAGGTAAAGGTAAATAAAGAGGGAAATTAAAACAAATATTACATACATTTTATCAATTAATTCATGTCTACATTTATTTAAAAGAATATGTTTTGGTACATTTGATGGCATATTCATTTATTTATTGAGTCATATATTTTTGATTTTGGCAGGTTATGTCCTCCATATTGATGTGTGTGTGTGGGAACACATGTTTCATGTGAACATACGTCATGTGAGACGAGGTGACGAGCAGATGAAACGTGATGTGTTTTCAGAGGGAGATGTCTGACGACACGAGGAGCTGTTGTCCTGGTTTCCACTTGGCGCTGCGTCGGCTGCCGTCCGCCCGTCTGTACGGCTGATTCCTTAAATCTGAGACGGAGGACAAAACACCAACAAATCAATACGCATTTACATTAAATATTATTAATTATAAATATAATGTAAAGACTGTCTGACAGCGAGGTACAGAAAATATTATAAATATAATGGAAAGACTGACAGCGAGGTACAGAAAATATTATAAATATAATGTAAAGACTGACAG
>JAOVVB010126472.1:0-12382 GCA_028570985.1 Heterobranchus longifilis | reverse complement strand
GCAAAACTACCCTGCATTCTTTAAGGACATACTTCCAAATTGTCTGCAATTCATGTGAACACATTTCAGATGTATTAAAGCACTGAATTCTCCCTAAAGTATTCTAATCCAGAGAGACTGTCCTCCACGGAAAAACGACACCATAGCTCATTTGTATAAACAGCAATTACAACCCATATTTACTGTTAGGCGGCGCCCTCTAGTGGCCGCAGTAATTATGACGGGAGCAAAGCAGTAAGTCATGTAACGTAATATTAAAACCAAGAAAAACACAGGACTTTGACCTAGGAGACGGATGTTCGTGTCCTGTTTGAAAATAAAAAATGGTGAGTTATTTTAACTGTAG
This sequence comes from Heterobranchus longifilis, assembly GCA_028570985.1. Classification (NCBI taxonomy): domain Eukaryota; kingdom Metazoa; phylum Chordata; class Actinopteri; order Siluriformes; family Clariidae; genus Heterobranchus; species Heterobranchus longifilis. Next base: position 12,036 of record JAOVVB010126472.1, on the reverse strand, counting down.
GTAACAAATGGAACTATGTCACATTCTACATCACATGTGTAATTACATCATGTATGTACCATAGACTGTATAAAAAGAATGGATAGAGGAAGTTAGCAGCTAACGCTAGTGCTCACCCAAAACAACACCCAAAACAAGTTCAAGTCTATTTAAATATACACAGGGCGGCCTGTCAATCACACAGTAGCCACGCCCCAAAGCATATGCTGCTTTATCGTCTATTTTCTTATTAATGGGACCATAATTTACAAAATGAACAGCATTCTGTATTGAGGAAGACTTGAAACTAGCGATTGGGACCATAAGCTCAGTATGAAATGGTTTACTGAGGTAATAAATCAAGTGAGAAGTAGGTTAATTGTCTCATTGACTTGTATACAACTGGGAGACTTTGTGTAACCGCTGGTGTCGCTCCCTGCTGGATTTTTAGAAAGAATGCAAGTTTAAGTTTGGCTTCACTTCTCACACTAACCAAGTAGTTTTTGTGCCTATATCTAACCAAACCTGCGACCGTTTTACAGCATTAACGACGTGTTTAAAACCGTGACTGTTACGTCTAAGTATGAGGACAGAAAATGCTCCTGTGGGTCGTATTTCCTGCCACAGCTAGGGGGCGCTCATTTAGTAAACGCTCCTATGGGTCGTGTTGGAGGGTAGGAAAAAAAAACGACTTATGTGATCATATGGTTTGGAGGACTTGTTGAAGGTTGACATTAAGAGAAAGCTACAGACGTGATAAAAGAAATTCAAATAATTGGCTCTCAGTCCATGCAGTGTGGAGTGTGAAGAACAGCAGACTGGGAAAGCAGGACAAATCACCAATAGCGAGGAACATTTTCTATATCTCATTAGGGTTAAGGACAGAGTCATAGTGAGGTTAAGGGTAAGGGAGTACGGTAAGCATACAGGCTGGATATGTAGTGATTACAACTGGGTGTTTGTGTGTCTGTATTGGCCTTGTGCTGCCTTTCTGTACTCCGGTTGTCTTATTAAGACTCTGAGTGAGGCTAATCAGTGCTGTCATCTGACGCTGAACAGATGCACCGAACAAAGGAGAGGAGGAGACCACTGCAGGCCCAAGGTGCATCTGCGGGGGAGGAGAGAGAGCTGTGCTGCCTGAGCTGATGCTAGCTGATGGCACTCCCTGTCAAGTACCCCTCTCAGAGACTAATGGGTGGAGAAAAGGTAGAGGGTGACTACGTCCAACATTTCATGTCAAATCCACCTTAATAATTCGTCGTTGCCAGCTGTGACTGACACAAACTGTAGGTGAGGCGGCTTCTCGTGCTCACCCAAAATGGCACATGGGGAAATTCACTTAACTAACGTAGTCAACTCTGGATCCAGTCTGCGGCACTGTGGGTAATCTGAATTTCTGGTGTGTGAATAAAGAGTGAAGCTTGTACTTTACAGAGGGGGACATGATTTTGAAAATGATTAGTGGAATAGTAAACGGACCGTACTTATATAGCCCCTTTCTAGTCTTTGTGACCACTCAAAGCACTTTTACACTGCTAGGCATTCACCCATTCATACACTGGTGGCAGAGGTTACCATGCAAAGTAGATAAACATTCACATAAACATTCACACGAACACTCACACGCCGATGGCTATGCCTTCAGGTGCAATTTGGGGTTCAGTATCTTGCCCGTGGACACTTCGACATGTACACTGCAGGAGCCGGGGATCAAACCGCCGACCTTCCGGTTAGCGGACAACCCTTCAAACCATATGACCACACAAGTCGGTTCTCAAACTTTTTCGGCAAGGCCTTCCCCCCTTTTGTAGATAAAAATATTTTCAAGCTCCCCTGCAATGCACACACGCAACCACACTCTTAGACACGTCCTTTGCTTGCAAACTTCTATAGAAGGTATTTGAAACATTGCCTGTAATTAATACAAAACTGCAACTTCAGTGTGCCATTTTTATGCCTCATCATATTTTCTTGTTTTTGTTTTGGTAGCTGTGATGTATGCATGCATCGTCTTCTTTAGGTTTACCAGGCAGTACTGCCACAAACGTGTCCATGCTTTGCTAGCATTGCAGCAGAACCATGCATCATTTGTATAACTGTACTTGTATTTGTCATGTTTCTGTTGTTTTTAGGGACTACAGATGAAAATCTTCTTTGCTAACTCTGATGTGTTTACATCATGTATTCTATACTGATGCCCGTTAACATGCTCTGTCCCTATTAAATAAATTACATGTATTTATATTTAGCCTCACCGCATGCATGTTAAATGACTTCCAGCTTTGCTCCCGTCATAATTACTACAGCCACTAGAGGGCACTGCCTAACAAGAAATGTAAATATGGGTCGTGCTGCTTTTACAAATGACCTATGATGTCGTTTTTCAGTGTCGAGCAGTCTCATCAATTCTGTCTTTTTCTTCCAGTCTTCCTGCTCTTGTCTCTCTCTCTCTCTCTGGCAGCCATGGGCAGAGAATTAGGAACTCAACTAGGACTGCAGACAGACTTTAAAACCAGAGCGGTGACTATTAACTCATCTCTCCATGCAGCCTTCCTGCTGAGTCTGCTGGGAGCTTGCACTCATTTCCTATGCAGACACTCCTAACAGATGACCTTGGTCTTATCAGGACAGGTCTAGATCTCGCCAACACCGGCAATACATACTATTACCATTAAATACATTTGTTGGAAAGAGACAAATATCATTGTTCATCTGTCATTGTGTTCAAATGTAGCCTCGAATAAACCTTGGTAGCGGTAATGAGAACTCAGTGATCTCTGCCATCTAAACAGCTACAATAATAGTTTCAGATAAGTCTAATTTCAAAATGTGTGATACAGTAGCTTTTGGTTAATCTACACAGATGCATATCTACCACGATGGACTATAAGCTTCTTCTGGAAGTGCATGTTCTGGAAGAAAGTCCACTCCAAGTGTAATTGGAAAGGCATGCACTCAACATGGATTTACGTAAATGAATACCACACATGTCCTGCTTTACACATCAGTAAAAAAAAAAAACGGGCTTTCTCTTGTGCAACCGGTTCCATTTTTAGCCCTCCAGTCAAACCAGTCACATAAGCATACAATAGGGCTTTATTAGCCTTTCCCCCACACTGCTGTGCAAGGAGGACAGATCTCCAATCTGAAGAGAACAAGCAGTTCCCTTTAAAGATCCTGTGTCTGGGGCTAATCTGGTAAACTCCCATAAATGCTCCTCAGCACCCCAGATGGAAGGAATTAGCCGCCCCAGACAGTGCAGAAAGGCCTTAAGCCTGTGATATACCTCTGAGATTAATTAGCTTCCAACTTTAGATATTATTATAGAATGTTAGGTTGCCACAGAAATTACCATGTCTTCAACTCCATTAGACAGTTTTGTGCCGTGGTCCAGGCAGAGAGCCGAGGCGCTTAGCAAGGCTCTGTCTTCCATAATGCATGTTGGCCTCATCCGTACTCTGACAGCACTTAAGAATCCTACAGCCATTTGAGTGACAAAGATCTCATCTATTTTTCAGTTTTGACTCTCACTGTATGAGGGGAGGATCTTGTGCCATAGAGGGTGTGTGTGCATGTGTGCGTGTGCGTGAGGATTCCCACACCGTCCTAAACATCAAATTCAAGGACTTTTCAAGGACTTTCCAGGCCCAATTTCCTCAAATTCAATGACCCAACACGGCATAGGATCAAGGTTCATTACTGTTACTAGACTAGATTTTTATAATGAGAACTAACAGGCTGGTGCGTAAAACAATGACGTAACTGTGATCAGCCCTGTCTCCTACAAAATGATGATCCCATACAACTAAACTGCGTTCTCAGTTACATTTAGAGGGAAATGTTTTTTCTCCCGGATTACGGTCGCAGTTTTAAATATCTTGTTAACTTTGTGAATTGATACAAAACTACTTGGTTATGTTTAGGAAAAGATTGTGGTTTGGGTTAAAATAGGTATTTGTTCCATAACAAAATAGAATTTGTACATTAGTTGGTTAACAACGTTGACTTTTGGTTTCACACGGGACACAAACCGCACTCTCCTGGGTGAAAGTCTGTGTTTTGGTGACCCATCCATCCACCCTGATCTCCTTTCTACGTGGACTTCCACAGACTTTGATTAGAAACGTTTTTTGTAATACATCAAGAACAAACATATAATACGGGAGAAAATTGAGAATGCAGTTTTGTTATATGGGAACAACATTTTTAGGCTGCTGCAGGAAACACACATGCAGACAGCAGAATGTAGCCTATATTTACTAATGTAAAAAAGTAAAAAAAAATGTAAAAAAATAAAATAAAAAGAGCTTCAATTTCTTTTCTTGCACAAAATATATAAATTAAAGCAGTTTCAATGATCCATATTTATTACTGTCTATTTTCAAAAACCTTCAAAGCCTTGATTTAAAAAAAATCAAATTCACAAACTTTCAAGGACTTCAAGGATCCGTGGGAACCATGGTGTGTGTGCGTGTGTGTGAGTGTGTGAGTGGGACAGCAGGGGTTTCCTCAGACCAGTCCACTTCACAACCTGTTATACTGCAGATGTACTGTATAATTATAGCTATATGTAAATCCGCTATAGTGCACTGTCCTCCACAACCTTGTTTTTCAGTGTATTTTCCTAGAACATCATCATTTCCAATTCTGTGCAAATAAGCATTGCTTCACAACTTAACTATTAACAACTTCAATATTGTTGACTGCTTTGGGTTTTTGTCAGACAATTTATGGTTCTTGGAAGTGCATCTATCATCATGCTACAACTGAGGCAATAATGTGCGGTCTTTGAAAGATAAACAACTATGAAAAAAAAGCAATGTAGCAGCAGAGAGTATCTAATGGGTGCAATCATTTTATTCTTCTGGCATCGTGATGAGCAGCATGACTTCTAACACCATGAAAACTAAAAATAAACACACAAATGGCTGCTTATTAAGCCTTTCACCTGGCCCAAGGTTGTAAACAAGTCCTCTAGATTTTACAATGCAACATTTGCACTTAGCCACACTTATAGACTGCATATTAAATTACTTATTAAGCAACTCAAAATAACAAAACACAAGTATATTGACAATAATGAATAATTAAGTGCTGCTCAATTAGCAAATGCAACTTTTTCTGACACCAGAGAATATTAACCTTCAATAACACTGCATGGAAACATTTTACAGCCTTTGGATTTCTTTGTGGTTTATACATAGATCCGAGTATTACAAAAGGCTACTTGAATACTTTACAGACTTGTCTGCTTTTACGCGCTTTGCTGCTAGCTTAGCGAGTGTACACAAGTGTGCGTGCAAGGGGCAATTAGAGATATGTTGTTGGACAACAGCCTTGGATTTACTCACAAATTATCTCAACTCAGTGCAAGCTGGAGCGTCTCCGTGTGTGAGTCACAGTTTTAATGAGTTCTATTCATGCAGTCCTCCGCAGCCTCGCTCGCCGGCGCTGCAGATTCACTATTTTTGCTCTTACAAATCCGTGTGTTCGAGTATATGTGTAGGATAAAGCCTCCAATTGAAGGATACATACCAAAAAAAAAAGAACTACACCTTTAAGAGGAAGAAAACAGACAATCTCCTGCCAGTAAGAAATCTGTATCAAATTGTTTTGTGGAAATGACCTGCAGTGGGCAGCTCAGACCTCCATCTCTGTGCGTGTCAGAAAGCTTAGATTCTGAGTCTCCCAATCATCCCCTGTGCTCTCTCTGAAATGAATTTTATTTGATATGGTTTAAAAAATCTATTATGAAAGCCACTCTATCACCATCCAGATAACATGCAGAATATACTATACTGAATTGAACTAAATTATCAACTCATTCTGCCTGTAAGCACTTTGTCAACATGTGTTTTTTTTTGTTGTTGCATCATATATAAAATCTGGATGTTAGATTTGAATTTGTTGCATGCCAGCTTCTATTAAACATATTCTGACAGCGCTGCTCAGCATGATAAGTTTCACTCTTTCAAAGAGGCGGGGCTAGATAATCCATTAATGTAGCATTAGACCAAACTTTTAAGCTCCCTCAGACAGGCCATCTCCAGTATTTGGCAACATCTGAGGTGGGCGGCTTCTTATTGCACATTAAGTGCTTTTAGACACAAGAGCAGAGCATGTGGTGAGTGATGCATTAGGAGACAGACTGTCGAAGATATGTGCTCTCTCATGGATGCCACTTGTATTGATTTCTATAGCCTTTTAATTTAAGGCACTTTCACTTAAGGCTGAGACTAATGTGAGAAAAGGCTGGCTGCATATTTAGCTGTTAATGCTACAATCATGTTCAATTAAAAATGCATGAGGCCACAGATTTAAAGATAGGTCCTTCGAATCGGCTTGTGTTTGCTCGTCATTAAATAATTAGGATTGGTAAAAAAAAAAAAATGCAGCACTAGGGATGGGAAATGATAAGATTGTATTGATACCAGTGCCGTTATTGATTCTGCTTATCGGTCCAATTCTTTATCGATTCCTGATCAATTTTCTGTGTGGAAAAAAAGTAGGCCTACATAGGTTTGTTTTATTATCCGAGTCTGAATGCAGTGTAGCAGCGTGGTGCTGATGTTATTATACAACTCATTCTCATGAACGGGTTTGCATGATATCTTACGAAAACATATGGACAGCAGTTCGTATTATATTTTATGAAAAATGGCCGCCGTTCTATCAACGCTTTTCATATGATATCATACGAAATATGACCGCCGTTCTATTTAACGGTGTGAAATGGTTATGCGATCGCTGTTTTAAGCACGTGGTTGTAGGATATATCACATGATGTGGTGAAGCTACATTTAATTGAGCTCCACTTTAATGAAATTAATTCAACAATATAATCTATAATGCTATTTTCAACCATTTGTTGAAATAAATTACACTGACTGCTCTTTTAACTTGCAAACAGTAATAATGCAAACAGGCTTAGGTGTCATTTACATATCAGTAAACAATAACATTGTCCACATCCAGTAGTTTCACCAGAAAGTAGCAGCTAAGCTAGCATTAGTATGAACAAGCTACATGGTGAGTAAATTAACTCAGCATCAGCAAAACAGCCTTAATTAAATAAACTAAAATTCTGTGAAAGGCTCAATAAATGTCCCATTCAGTCAGAAATAACTGGTTCATCAGAGACGCACACAACTGACACCACCTGGATGCAGTAAAGTCCACTTTGCACTCTGTTTCTCCAACGTGCTCCTCATTACGCCTCTTAATTACTGACTGCGCAGCTCCACGTGCTCAACAGCACAGTTGCGCATTTTGCCACAAGAGGGTACTGCTCCTCCAGTCAACTGCCTTTCCAGCACACTGATGTCATCACTGAGTTCGACCAATAGCGTCATCACTCACACCAACTCAGGCACTCAGCGACAGACTTTCCCATTCATAGGGCTGGCCCCCCAGCTTTGCTGCGGCCCAGCCAAAAATGCTTCTAATGATCAGCAAGCACATTAAATGCAACAGAAAAGACACGAATGAGACAGAGCGGGGACAATTAATCCCTCAGAGGCTTCGACTCACAGACCAAGTAGATGCGGCTCATTGCTGAGCGTGTGACCTTGCCGAACAGCCTTGAAAAGCACAGGTGACCACTCTGCTGCTTGATAACTTGGCTGATAACCGGCTGCATGTGCTAAGTGAAATCGCTGTTTTCAGCCGCGGAGATGTTAGGCTGCAGGTTGACGGCACACAGAGAGAAAAGAGGGAGGAGTGCGGGGTAACTCTGTCTGTTGAGCAGGCCGAGGGCACCCGGTGTCAAGCTCATTAACCTCGGCAAGAGTAACGTTAGAACGAGACGGAAGATATGCACGGCACCGGGTCACATCCTGAAGTGCTGCTTCTTGTAAAACCTGAACTCTCACCAACTGACACAGCAGCATCGGCATTTCATATATTAAAGGCCTTTTTCTCAGAAGCGGTGGAATGGGTTTTGTGAGGAGAATGGGGAGTTGTGTATGATACTGTAAGTAGATTTAAATATTCAAAAGGCAGGGGTGGCTCAGACAGGGCTGATGTGATGGAGTATGCTGCTAGCAGGGCATCTCAGCATATCTTCATTTATAATGCTTCTCATACAGTCATCTACAATCCCGACCCGTTCAAATAAAGCCTTTGTCCCGGACAGGAACAATCAGTGTGATGAGTAAACACATACACTACGTCTATCTTGCCTATTAATCTGGGCACCCAGCTGTGAGGAAGGCTTTGCTGCCCTATCTCCTCCGGTCCACACAGTAGCCCGTTGGTGTTGCTGCCCGTGTTTGGATTTCATCGAGAGCTCGGGATCTTTACACTGCAACACAGATCAGAGCACACTGGTGAATGGAACGTGTTTCTGTGAATATTTTGAACCTGCGCTTTAGCTTCTTGGCTTTTGCTTCTTGTAGATCTGGAATATGAGCAACTATTTTATTCCATGCATGGTGATGAGCTCAGAGGCAGATAAAATGATGCACAGAGGCAGCTTAACTCCATGTTACTGGTGACACACAGCAGCTCCAGTAGAAACAGGGTATATCACAAAACTGTCTATTAACAGTTAAATCCGAACTGAAATTTAAAGTAGGGCTGCCCCCTGAAAGTCGAAGATTCGAAACATCACTCGGAGACCCCTCAGTCGACTGAGATTCTGCAAGTCAAGCAGTCTTTTTTTTCTTTCTTTTTTTCAGTCAGTGTGCAGCTACTTCTGGGGACATTTCAGTCGCTGCTCTAAAATCATTCTGCTACGCCAAGTCATCCCATTCGCTTTGTGAAGATGTGACGGGGGGGGTGCAGCTGCAGACCCGGACCCAGGGTGAGTCTGAATGAGACGGAGGCAGCTGCCCGGAGGAAGAGAGGCCTTGCCCGATCAGGCTCAGAGATAACGTTATCTTCTGCTTAGAAGTGGTCAATTTACACACAGCAACTTAATACAATATAGTCTCAGTTAGCAGGCGTTAGCTCAGAGAGCTAACTTGGCTTGTTTATTATATTACGTGAACGTCTCCGTCACGCTAAACGTCCCGCCAATAAAGCGTGAAAAAAAGGAACGAATTGTCTAATATTCTTTTTTTTCCTAAGGAATCAGTATACATATCCTTGGTGTAAAAATTGGAATTATAAAGAGTAGAAATTTAAGTTTTATTTATTTTACTGCTGTAAAATTCTGATGTTGTCACACGACTGATTGTGCTGATATGAGTGCTTATCATCCTGATGCATATGGGTCAGTAGCATATTAGCATGTTGAATGGGCTGACAGTCTACTGTATTGACGGTTATGATGACGGCGGAGGCCAGATGATGACGTATAAAGAGCATCCAGACTCCACATAGGGAGGTAGGTTGGGGTGGTTGATGGGTCCTCCTAAAACAGGACTTTCACGTGGGAGACTGGAGTTTGCGTCCCCGGTTGAAACAACATTTCAACACCAAACCATGATGTTTTTTTCTAACCCTACCGACTGTTTTCGGTGCCTAAACTTAAAGGAAGTCACAGAAATGTAGATGTTTCTTTGTTGTTTACTTGAAGTGAAACCGAAACCTACCGAACTTGTTATCAGCCTGCATTGAATGGGCTGGTATCATCCCTATTCAAAATGCTGATAAGAGCCTTCTGGACCTTCTAGTGTGGGGAGCCGGCCCCTACTGACCCATATGTATCAGGATGATAAGAATGTTATTAGCGCATTAAATCGTGTGATAACATTCAAAGCGGGTGGTTAGAGATGCAATGATTAGTCGATTGACAGAAAAATAATCGGCTGTTTTCAGCCTCTCAAATGTGCTTTTCTCTGTTTTATGTCACATTAAACTGAATATCTTTTTTGGACTGACAGAACACAGCATTTAAAGACATCTTGGACTTTGAGAAACTGGGATGGACATGTTTCACTATTTTCTGACATTTTTTAGATCAAATGATTAATCGAGAAATTAATCAACAGATTAATCGATAATGAATATAAACATTAGTTGCGGCCCTACGGGTGGTGAGTGTGTGTGTTTGCTCATGTACTTCTGTCTTTGTTAATGTTAATGTTAGTTTTAGATCTTGAAAGGGAGGACATTTATGCCTGTCCTCATGTCTGCTAGTGAAATATAATCATGACCGGATTAACCCAGACTGACGGTAAAAGCCTCTGATTTGTGTTGGCATTTCGTGCTTCATTAATTAATTATGGGACTGTCCTGCTGTGGATTCTTTGAAGTGCATGCATGATGACAGAGATTTTAGATGTTGATCTTCCTCTCTCTCCTGTATGCATTTTGGATAAAAATGGGTATGTAATTGCATGCTACATGTGTGTATTTGTATGGCCGTATGCACGTGTACATGGGATGTATTTGTACGTTTGTATGCAGAATTGCGGATGAGAATATGTTCACATTATATACAATATATATTCACATCTGTATAACTCTGAACTTTATGACACAGTTTTTTCTTTCCTGTTTAAAATGCAAACGTTGAAATAAAAATGATAAATATTAAACTAAAAACAAAACAAAAAAACAAGAGTGCCCTGGGCAAAAAGATTTGTGTGCATGCATGTAAACATAGGTGTATAGCTGGAAAAAATATTTATATTTTTCTCTATGATTTCACTTGAAACTGTTTTGTTAATTTTGCACAAAAGTTCTTAATTAAATGAAATACTTTTCATTTGTCAAGTATTTAATTCAGGAGTATAAAACTGGTTATTTCATAAAAAGTATTTATTGATTAAATTACCAGAAAACGTGCTATATGGTGATATATATCATTATTGAGATATGAAATTACATATATCAGGATAGAAGATTTTGGCCATATTGCCCAGCCCTACACAAAACATATTAAAGTAAATAAGATAAGATGAGCCCCTAAGGAGAAATTAGTCTTGGGCATTCAAGAGAAACATAGGTGGCGCCGCACCACACATATACACACACCGTGTCCAGTAAATATAAAATCATGAAATGTTAAGACTCTGCCTGAAAAGACTCATGCAGTTACATTTAGTCCAGAGCTGCAGAAACCAGACCAGGAATACACCTGGCCTCAAGACTGCTGTGTACCAATCAGTGTGTGGTCATTTGATTACACACATTTATTGAGGAATGTGCACCATGAAAGCACAATGTAAACTGAAATTATAAAGTCTGTAAATTTAGATTTTGACACAGGACCCATTATCATTTCAGTTGACCTTTTGGGGTACAGGGGCAGGGCCCAGTTTGTAACCATCATATCATCGTATCATATTTTTAAGTCCTATATTTTCTATTGTCTTCTGGGTTATATAGTATACTAACACAGTCTTGTTTTAAGTTTCACCATGTCTCTTTTGTGTGTATCCATCCACCGCATAGCTAATGCTCATCCTATAATCAATACATTACAATGAAAAAAAGATAAATTAAGATTAAGACTAGGGCTGCAACTAACAATTATTTCATTGTCGACTTTAATCTGTTGATTATTTTCTCGATTAATTGATTGTTTTGGTCTATAAAATGTCAGAAAATGGTGAAAAATGTCGATCAGTTTCCCAACACCCAGATAACATCCTCAAATATCTCGTTTGTCCACAACTCATTCAGTTTACTGTCAGAGGAGGAATATTTGATGCGAAATGTGTCAGAATGCCATTTTAAATTAAATGTCGTCGCGCTGCAGAGAGGTCATTAGAATTATTCTACAGATTTAAGAAAAAAATCTTACCAGGATCATGTTAAAGTTTTTCCAAAATCATTCAGGCCTATGAAATATACTTTTGTAAAAATCAAACTTATAATATGAAATAAGCATTTTTTTTATTTCTCTCTAGGAATGTAGCAATACAGTCTTGATGCATTTCATATTTCCTCATATTTCATGTGTCTTTTGCTCTTTTACTTTTTATGCAATTATTAATGTTTGTAATGTCTTTTGTCCCATGTTATTTGTGTGTTTTCATGTCAACTAGAAGCTGAAGGAAGACTTGTACACTGGTGTAGAAGCATGTGTGTGTGCGTGTGTGTGTGCGTGTGTGTGTGCGTGTGTGCGTGTGTGTGTGTGTGTGTGTGTGTGTGTGTGTGTGCACG
>JAOVVB010126390.1:0-12385 GCA_028570985.1 Heterobranchus longifilis | reverse complement strand
TGCGAAAAATGCGAAAAAAGCAAGCAAAAGGCAAGAGCAAGCAGAGAAGCGTCTGCACACCAGGAAGGTCACTGTAACACTGTACAAACACAAGCTAGGGACCTCAGACATCCAGAGGATGTATAACTTTCCTAGGTATATTGACAATAAGGGAGTTTCTGAGCAATTTCCAGAACAGAAGTTTTGAAATCACAACATTAACCACGTTAGGAGGGGTGGTGGATGGGTCAAACAAACACAGGAGACCGTTGTTCATGTGCCATTTGAAAATACAATTAAAGTGCAAGTTATTTTTAACTGAACATAACAACTGGAAGTATGTCACATTCCATGTCACATGTATGCATGGAAGTCATTTAATGTAACAAATATACTGATATTAACCCAAACCACCACCGTTCTTTGAACATTAATGGCATGTTAAAAAGTGCAAACATAATGCTTATGTATGAGGAATGGGTCGTATTTACTCCCACCGCAACGGGTGCTATTTTAGTAAATGCTCAGTAGTGACAAAAAATGAAATATGTTCGAATGGTTTGGAGGACTTGTTACAATTCCAGGCCAGAAATTGGACCACCAGTGCTCTTTATGAAGATTTTGGTCACTGGCCCCTTAGAGTCCATGGCTCTGTCTTTACACTTGAACATTATTTCAGCAGTTCACTAGATTTTTGGTATTTGCCAGGAAAACACGACCTCGAATGAAATCCAAAGGGAAGGTAGGAAAGCTACAGCATCTACAGTATAACCGAGCACGTGCTCTAATTCTTGCGATGACAAACTGCAGGTAAAAATAAAGTTGACAGGAATCTGATGGGATGTCTGACCTGCTTAGTATTGCAAGACATCAAGAAGATGAATGATTGTATGTGACAGATGTCACCATGGGATCCGTGGTATTCTAAACAATTGATTATGAGTTGCAATGAAAGATGAGAGAGGATGAAAACTCATCTATGTGTGTAAATTCTGTGGGTGGGACACACAAAAAGTTGACGCGCCCACTCTCACGGCTCGCACTTTCATGCTTGAGTGTCGGTGACAGGTCATGAAAGGAAAGAATGCTGAGAGAGATATTTATCAGCATCTGAAAGACGAGAAACGACGACAACAATCAGGACCGGGAGAAAAGAAGAAGAGCGTAACAACAGGTTTGTTTTAAAGGAAATTCTGATGAAAGCATTCATGACACCAGGTTTAAATGGAATAAAAGATCTTGGTAAAGAAGAAAATGCTATTGATAACATCTAACATACCATTGAAGCATTACACAGGATAAAATGTCTAATTTTAACATGGCTTATTTCCATAATGGTCATGTTATTGCCCAACAAGCAAGTACATTTTATATCACTGAGGTATTCTGTCAAGCAATGTGTATGCAGGAGGTTTTTTTTTAGCTTGTATATTCAGGAAAGAAAGGCTTTCTTTTGCACTGACCACAGCTTCCCCCAGTACAGCCTCTGATCTGTCCTCCGAGAGCAGGTGGAGGTTAAGGGCCTTGCTCAAGGGATCCTTGGTGGTGGTAATGAGGGAAGGGCAAGCTTTTTGACTGGACTGCAGGGGAGCCAGCCCTATAAATGGGAAAGTCTGTCGCTGAGTGAGTCACTGAATGGGTGATGAAGTTGATATGAGCGCCTGTCATCCTGATCCATATGGGTCTCTGCTAGAAGGCGATTATTAGCATATTGAATTGGCTGACAATCGACTGTATTGACAGTAATTGTGACTGCAGCAATGGCGGAGGCCAGATGATGATGTATAAAGAGCGTCCAGATGCCACGTAAGGAGGTAGGTTGGGGTGGTAGATGGGTCCTAAAATATTATAACATCCAAACCATGTTAGTTTTTTGTTTGTTTCATTAATTTACTTTTTAACCCATTTTCTCCCCAATTGTACTTGGCCAATTCCCCTCTGCTAAGCTGTCCCAGAGTTGTAGACGAGCACATGCTTCCTCCGACACATGTGAAGTCGACAGCCGCTTCTTTTCACCTGACAGTGAGGAGTTTCACCGGCAGGACGTAGCGTGTGGGAGGATCACACTGTTCTCCCCAGTTCCTCTACCCCCTGAACAGGCGCCCCGACCGACCAGAGGAGGTGCTAGTGCGACTATTACATATACCCCTATCCGGCTTCCCACCCGCAGACACGGGGACTCCAACCTGCGATCCTCGTGTTGGTAGGCTATCTACCGCTGTGCTACCCGGGCATCCCCCCCATGATGCATAGAACTCACTGAAATGTAGATGTTTTTTTCTAACCCTACAATTGTTTTAGCTGCCTAAACCCAACAAAAGTCATGGAAATGTAGATGTTTTTATGTTTTTGTTAAAGTGAAACTGAAACCTACCAAACTTTTTATCAGCCTGCATTGAATGGGCTGGTATCAGTCCCATTCAATCCGCTGATAAGAGCCTTCTGGAACTTCTAGTGTGGGGAGCCGGCCCCTACTGACCCATATGTATGAGGATGACAGCCACTTATATTAACACATTCAATTGTGTTATAATATTCGAAGCAAGTGATTGGTCAAGTGAGTGATTATGTCAGTTGAGTTGGAGCTTTCCCATTGGCTGTTGCTCTTTCAAAATAAATCAGCACACATAAAAATGGAAAATATTTACAATGGGAATATTCGAGATGTCTTGTGCACCATTTTATACACATTTCCCCAAAATGAACTGTTACAAAGTTACCTTTTATTATACACATCATGTTAGTGTATTTGTGCAAGTTAAAAAAGAAGCATGCCATGTCATATGATAATATAATAATTGATGCTTATATAAAACTGGAATTATTGTGTTTTCTCAATTAGCAGGATGAGACATTTAATAAAATAAAAGTGAAGCCAGGATGAATATATTTTTGTCATTTTTAAATGAAAGCAAAAATGCATTTAATGTAGGCCTATAGACAATACTGTCAACAAAAGTCTACGAAAAAATTAGTTTTGTATTATAAAGTAAAATGTTCCCTGCAGCAGTGGTCAGTGCTTGTGCTGCAGTATTAATGAACCACAGCGCTGCTTCCACTAGTACTACCTCAATTAGTTGTATATTTGTGGAGGTAGCACATTTTCTCTGCCATAAACTATATAGCAGGGAAAGTCTTTTTACTGTATATATGAGGCACATTGGGCAGCTCTGTTTGGCCGCTGAAAGCCATGTTGGATGGATGTGACCTGCATACATATATTTTGAAAACATGTCTTCACCACAGAGGGAGGAGGAGCAGTACTCTGATCAGCATGCCTGTGCAGGACTTGGATTCAAGCTCGCTCCGCTGTTGCCTGAAGTCATCAGATACAGGGGGGAAAAAAAGCTGCAAATCTAGAAAGATCACCAAGCCCTGACAAGAAACCGACGAGGCAATCAACACATTTAAAACCAGTGTATCCACGGTATCACATTCTGCATAAAAGTTTTGGACTCTGAGACACTGCAGCGGAGAGACTAATGGGATTATCATGAATATCATGTGGTGATGTGGCAGCTACACTGATGACTAGCCCAAGGGTGTGGAAAAACAATTATTGTGCAAAACCACCAAGGGGAAAAGAGGGAGCATTTGAAAGAAAAAAAAACCAATGCTTTTTCTCCCCCCCCCTCATCTTCATAAACCTGTGTGGAGAGAGATGCTTAGGAGCCGATGTGCTCTAATAGCTGTCACGGGATGTCATTCATGTTTCAGCAGCTTTGACAGGTCGAACATTATCCCTCAAGCCACGAAAATGTCAAGCGGCGCGCACGCCGGCGGCTACTGTAAAGTTGATGAGCTGTTAAAATGACTTATTATGATTTCAGATGCCTTATCTATTATGTCAAAGGAACGGGATTTCAATTTAACGGCAAATATAACTTTACAACAGCTCCAACCCATAAAGTGCATTTTTCACACTTCCTTTGTTATATGGTGGCTATTGTTAAGCAAAGCTCTTGAAATGAGGAATACATTCTTCTCTTGTTCTTTATAATCCTCTGATGTCATGATACGTCTGGAAATAAAGCATCTGTGTCTCAGAGTGGCAGTTTCGATTTCACATGTTGTATCCGACATGGAAGAAGACGTGAAGCACAATTGTTTAGAGATTTAATTATCTGATAGCATTGTATGAAGTATGGCTTTTCCAATTATTGTAAATTCTTGTGTGGTGCCCTGTCTTGTCAATCCGGACTCTGGTCAAGCTTTCTCTGCCTTTTCTGAGCATTTTTTTGGAATCATAAACTGATCGTTATCTTTATCTCATCCTGTGCCTGGCATCTACATCCTTGTATTTATCCTCTTAGTCACAAATCATACTGTCACTTTTTTATTGCTTCTATCTTTTGATTCCACATTGTCTGCTCCCCTCAGGTCCTTCTTTGAAAGAAAAAAAAAACTACATATGTCTGATCTCAGTCAAACAGACCTACTGGAGACAAAAAAAAGAGTTCTGGAAGCTACAGCCCTACTGTTTTGTGTTTGCATCTCTTGCAAGATTTTCAAAAGGGTTTGTTTAGGCTAAAACCAGGGCCAGATGCCAGTTTGGGGCCCTCAACTTTAGCCACCAACCACTGACACTTATTACCTCTTTGCAAAACAGCGTTGTCCAATCATAGCTGAGCAACTGCAACTACAGTAGGTAATTTTTTTTCTCCAATGAATGAATGGTGAATTGAATTTGAATTGAATTGAAATTTGAATTGAATGTCCCACAGTACTCTACCCTACCAATTTCACTCCTCATCACTAAATCTACCCAACCAAATCAATGAAGCTAACGAGTACTAGCCAATAGAGCGGGTCATGCCTTTGCAAATCCTACGGGGAAAAAATGGCTTACAGTAGGCACCGCAGGTCTGTCTAGTCACTTTCACTCATTGGTTTGCAGACTACTGTTTTGAAGCCTTGAGTTTAGGCCGTCACCATCTTGGTTTTTTGAATCAGAAGTGACCATATTTGGACAAGAAGGTGGAGTTGCCGAGGGCTGGATCTGTCTGAAAACCCAAGGACACCACCGTGGTAGCGATTTGTCAATCACAAGGTAGCCACACATTAAAGCATCCCCTGCTTTATTGTATATTTGACAATAAATGTGAATGAATTTACAAAATGAACATTGTGCTGTATTGAAGAAACTAGTGATTGAGACAATAAATAACAAAATGTTTACTGAGGTAATAAATCAAGTGAGAAGTAGGGTCATATTCCCAATGACTTTTACAATCTGACTTATTTTTACAACCTGTGGACTCGCTCCCTGCTTGCCATTTGAAATAATGCAAGTTTAAGGCACTTCCACAAGGTCATGACTGAAGGTAACCCTAGATTTGCTGAAGTCTCACGAAATGAGTATGGTTAGGCATCAACCTTGTATCTCATTTTGAAAAGTCTCCTTTGTCTACCTCAAGGACCCATGTTTCAAAAATGACTACAAGTTGGAGTGGTACCACTGTTATTATTGTTAACTGCATACAGTGCTAGAATGAAAAGAAGGGTTTTGCAACAATAACTAAGTGGGGAAGCCCAAGTCAAGCATTGTGGCAAAAGTTGAGCCACGTCTTTCTTACTGGATAAACCTGCATTTTTTTCTGCACCAAGAACCCCAGTGTGCCATCACAGTGGCTCCATTCAAATCAATGAGGATGTTTAGTTTTTTTCACGCAGTTGTGCAACAAGTCATCCAAACCATATGACCAAATAAGTAATTTGCTCCTACCCTCTAATACAACCCACAGGAGCATTTACTAAATTAGCACCCCTAGTGGAGGCAGGAAATACGAATTCTTAATCCTAAATGTAACGGTCGTGGTTTTAATAATGTCGTTAACGCTGTGAAACTGTCACAGTTTGGTTAGGTTTAGGCACCAAAACTACTTGGTTATATTTAGAAAAGAATTGTGGTTTGGGTTCAAATCAGTACATTTGTGTAATTATGCACATGATGTAGAATGTGATGTAGTTCAGTTTGTCACCAAAAGTTAAAATAACTTTTATTTTAATGTCCTTTGTTTGTCTGAAAATTAATTTTGAGTTTAGTTCAGTACTAAGCAGGTCCAGCTGAATTGGAACACATTTTTTTGCATCTTGCAAGAGATGTGATGTTCAAGAAACAAATTTCATGCAGAAAATTTCACATTTTAGAACAACAGCCTCTGTTAGGGTGACCAGATGGGACCGTCCCAAATTACAAGCAGTTGTCCCTGTCCTGTCCTGAAAATTAGACTGAACCAGAGTTTTGATTAGTTAACATTATAGCCTAATAAAATATGAAATACTGGTCATGGGCACTGTTATGTCCATTGTTGACATGACTTATGGCTGTTGTAGTTTTTCAGCCGTGTACCGTAGTGTTGCAAAAACAACTATGGCACTCAGAGAGCGCAGCTAGACCTCCGCCACGGTGCGCCTCCTCTCATTTCCTAAGTTGGGAAAGTCGCTCTTCCGACTCCTGTGTGTTCATTTATGGGGGGAGGGGGATTAAACCATCGATCGCTGACATGGAGTCCCAGGACCTGGTGAACATCCAGCCAAAAAGCAAAAAGCTTACTGCAGGTAACGGGACGCAGACAACCCGTGGATGGCTGCAGGTCGCCACGGAGGAGTGATCTGACATGTGAGCCGCGCACACAGATGTGACAGGCAAATTAATTTCATGCAATGGATAATTTAAACACTGTAATACAACACAGTCATTGTGTTTATTTTTCCTAATGACAGACAGTCATTTCACCCATTCTCATCTGGTCACCCTACCCTGTGTATCGGCTCTATTTGTCCTTGTCTCTTCCTTCCCGAAATCTCATAACAGCCTTTCATAAACCCATTACTGGTTCCTCTCAGAAATACTTATTATTGGCATAGTGGAGGGATTTATGCACGAAACATGGAAGGTTATGGGCTTCACACTATTTCACACTGGATATGTTTGGTGACAGCGAGCTGTAATGGATTGAAAGGTGTGAATCCATATGGATTTACTATAGGGAAGTAATAAAACATGTTGGCTGGCTTCTTTCAGAGGGAGTGGGCGACCCAGCTGCAGACCCTGGAAGATGAACAGTCATTCTTGGCCGAGCAGGAACACAGACAGATTTCACATAATCACAAATGTGCGGTTTCAATCCCCACCTTCTATCAAACACATTTAAAAAAGGGCTGCAAAGGTTTTACGGTTCTACTTCATAACTTTATTATTAATCAAAAAGTTTCTCCTGCCTCCTTTTTCCATTTTCATATAGTGTGTTCATGAATTCAAAATTAATGTTTAAATAATTGTATATGTTAATTTGTTAATATTATTTTATTGGCTGTATATGAAATCCACTCTCTCCTCTCATATATTGTTTCCCTAATTACCTCTATCTCTGTTTAATCTCACTTTAATCCTTCATTTATGCTTGATTATTGAGCTTATTAAACTTTGCTCTAAGAAAATTATTTTCTTGGCTCTTTCTTCTTTCCCACTGAATTGTGTTTTTCAAAAGACCACTGAGGTTTCTGTCTCTCACCCACTCAGTGTTCATTTCTTCACTCGGCAATCTGTTGCTATCAATATGCAAATAAAGTAAACATGTAAAGCTGTTAATTCTAATGAGACTCCAGCATATGTGACTACAAAGACTTGGAAAAACAAGCAGGTAAACAGAGTAAAGTAAAAAGAAAAAGAAAAATTAAACCAACAGTTCTTTGTACAATATCTAATTAAACTTCAGGTGTTATTATGTCAGCCAAAGACAGAAATTGTGTTCTATTCCATTGTCTTAATTAATGTTATTCCATTTTTAACAACATCTCATATTGTCTTGTTTCTACAGTTCAAACGGAGGACACAAATGCAAGTCACCAGGCAGGTTGATGGAACAAAAGGTGAGCTCTAATAACATTAAGCTGAATCTAAAAACACTAGGAATACTAAACACAGGAGAAAACTAAACACTGGAGCGTAGAAACAAGCAACTAAGGCAAACTATCTGACAACTGAAACATGGGAAACAGATTACATACACAGGTGAGCATGGAGGGTGGTAACAAGGGACAGGTAACATGAGGTCTGATAAGAAAAAGATGAAACACATCAGGGCGGGGCAGACAGTCGCACAAGCCATGTTTCCATTCAATTGTCAAGCAAAATTTTGAAATATCGCGAAAAAAGAATTACGAATTAGGAGTGAATAAACTCAGCTAAAGCGTAGTTTGGTCAGAAGTTGGTGCAATAGACTACACATGGCTGTAATCCACCAGTGAACAGAGTAGAAGTAGTAGAGGTTGTAACCAGAAACAAAAGAAGTGGCCTTGGACATCTAACCCATCTACGGAGGAGGGTCCAGATGCAGCCCTTGCAGACACTACAAACCACACCCTTACAAGTCACGCCCCCTACAAAACACACCCACTTTGTACACACTGCTGCTCCACCTGGTCCCCGCTG
The DNA here is from genome assembly GCA_028570985.1 of Heterobranchus longifilis. Lineage (NCBI taxonomy): Eukaryota > Metazoa > Chordata > Actinopteri > Siluriformes > Clariidae > Heterobranchus > Heterobranchus longifilis. The sequence goes on along the minus strand of JAOVVB010126390.1, from coordinate 3,969 downwards.
GAAGGGAGGCTGAGAGGCAGAGAATGTTTCCCCGAGTATGAGGCAACTTCCCTGGTGTGACTTTGGCTGAATGTTGGGCCGGGTTTCTGGAGGTTCTGGAGCTCCAAATTGACACGTTTTTCGAGGCTTTTTCCAGCGTGTCTCTCCAGTGGAGGGGAGGCTGAGGCAGAGGATGTTTACACGAGTATAGCACAACATCCCTGGGGTGGATTTGGGCGAATGTTGGGTCAGGTTTCTGGAGGTACTGGAGGTCCAAAATGGCATGTTTTTTTCTGGGCTGTTTTCAGTGTCTGCACGGTGGGGGGAGGCTGAGAACTGGCTGTGCAGCTCGGTGCTGAGTTCGGGCAGCTGGTTAGGGAAGGCCTGGCATGGTTTAGACAGGGACTCTGGAGAGTCCTCTCATGTTTTTATTTAAAAGTTAAAAGTTTGAATCTGTCTGAACTAATCAGCTGATCGGTCACGCTGCTCCACGTGGACTGGCTGGAGCTCATAGGTGGTGGGGGCAGAGTGAGAATGGGACCGTAATCATTTGGTGCCCCCCCAGGAGTACCCTTCAGACAGATTCAAACTTTGAAATAAAACATCAGAGGACTAGTTCTCGTGTCTCTGTCTAAATCTCCACACATACCGGGCAGTGGCCGTGGTTTGTAGGGTATGCAGCTGCCTCTGGACCTACTTGCATCTACGAGAGAAAAATGGAGAGAGGTCTTCAGGAATTTGTTTTGTTCTTTCATGTCAGCTAGTATTGGCCATGTTTCTGTCTGGAAACAAAGACACGTTATGGACAACAAGTCCTCCAAACCATACGACCATACAGGTATGTTCCGACCCTCTAATACGACCCGTACAAGCGTTTTATAAATTAACGCCCCTAGTGGTGGAAGTAAATACGACCCATATGAGCATTTTTCACCCTCATTCCTAAACATTCGCAGTTTTAAACATGCCGTTAATGTTGTAAAAATGGGCATTGTGGTGGTAGGTTTTTCCAACAAAACAACTTTCAACCGGGACATGAACACTGGTCTCCTGGGTCTTCGGTCTCCTCGTCCTGTGTTTGTTTGGCCCACGCACCAGCCCCTTCTGCCCGCCCTTAGCATGTTTCTCGCTCTAAATACCCCGTCACATTACTTCCAGCTTTTTGGCGCCATAACGTCGACGAACACCAGAGGGAGTCACCTCACAATAAAACATCAACACAACCACTAGAGGACGCTTAACTTCAAAATGTGACTACAGGTCATAATAAGCTCCCTGTGCAAACCACATATGAGGAGGATTTTTGGAGGGCAGGCTGGTTATGGGAATATCCGAGAAGACGGCGACAGTGGAAACAGCTGATCAGTCATGTAAGTTAAATCTTTGGTACGTCAGAATTTATTCGACAAAGGCATTTCCATATCTCATTTATCGCATCAACTCTTTTTCTACAGGCAAAAACCACCTCAAGCAAGCATACATAACTTTTTTTTGCACAATTGAGGGGGTTTTATCGAATTTAACATTTTTGTGAAACCATACAGACAAACTTAATCTCAAATACACTCTTTATTGCATCTTTCAGACTGTGTGAACATCTCCACTGCTTCCTCTCTGCAGCCCCCCCCCCTCTCTATTTATCTACATCACAGAACAACAAACAAAAGTCTTGCTTCTGTGGTTCTGACAGCCACGCAGAACCCAAAGTCACACAAGTTAACAAGTGGCATATTTCCACATGCTAATTCAGGCGCTCTGGGAAGTGGGCACGCAACAGTGACCTCTCTCTGAGTCAAAGTATGCCGCTGGCATATTAATGCCAATGTAAACATAGACAAGGGCTAAATTACAACGCTACAACTGCATCCTCTACATTTTAATGAAAATTATGTACTGTTAGTACTTGGTATTTGTTTTCAGTGGAGCGCCTCAAAGGTCAGTGTGGTCAATCCAAGCTATCATTGTGAAAGAAGTTTAAGGGCACATCTTACATATCTGTCAAAAAGAGTTTATGCACAATGGTCACTCTTAAAAACAGAACTCAGAATCTCTAAATCAGGAAATGTGCAGAAGTATTTGCTGCAAGTAATAGATTTCCTCACTTATATAATATGTATTTAATCAGGTGGCAAATCCCATTGAGATTGAAATCTCAGGAGCACATGTTAGAAGAAGATTGAAGAACAAGATTCAGAGAGAGGAGAGGCAAACAAGGCAAATGCTTGAGGCCCCCCAACATCATTTTGATACATTTTGCAAACTATAAACACCCTTAAACATCCCATAAAGGCACGAGACACTGCACAGCCGCCGCTCTGAAACCCCCCTAAGTGGGGCCCCTTCTTGCAACTTTGTTGTTCAATTACTCAGATGTGTGTGCGCACAATGTTATTTATTATTTTTTAATAATTAATTATGACATTTAACCAAGCACAATTAACTGAATGCATTTTTTGACTGAACTGCATTTTCACGGGGCCCTCGATGGGCGAGAATTGCTAGTTTTGAAGATTTAAAGTGATGCTTTTGCATGATTCTTTGTGGAGAAACTCAGTTTTTCAGTCGAGCTGCAAAGATTACCCGATTAGTTGTTAACTTTTAAATTAATCGGCAACTATTTTGATAATCAATTAATCGGTTTGAGTAATTCTTTAAGAAAAAAAAGTCAAAAGTCTATGATTCCAGCTTCGGGAAACAATGATCGACATTTTTCACCATTTTCTGACCAAACAACCCATCGATTAATCGAGAAAGTAATCGACAGATTATACAGATCTGTTGATTAAATCAACTAATCGATTAGTTCAAAATATCATATGAGTGTTACTCGACTAAGAATTTCTTTAATCGAGGACAGCCCTAATTTGAACCCAAACCATGGTCTTTTTCCTAAACTTACTCAAGTGGTTTTGTTGCCTAAACATAAACACATAGTTTTGTTTGTATTCAGAAAGTAAACCATGTGTCCCATTTGTTAAAAACATGTGCGTCCATATGAGACGAGTTGGCAGAGCTGTGTGTGAGTGCTGTCCATCTTCTGCTTCAAAGACATGATCCACTCAGCATTTCTCCCTCTGACCAATAATTATCTGAATCAGAAGATAAAAAGGAGCGAAGGGGGATGGGGTGAGATGTGGGCCGATCCCTGTAAATCTTGCATAATCCTTTTTGTTGCCCTAAAGGGCAAAAAGAACTGAATCTGGAGTCAAAAGTGCACACGGGGTGTTTTAATGACAGAGACGAGAGGAAAAGTTTGGAGCTAGCCAGTGGCGTCTCATTAATATATACACACGGGCTGCAGCCGGCGTTAAAGGATGACTACCTGCTCCCATAATCCTCCTCAGTCAGTGTTGATGTACTGCAGCTCAAACGGGTGGTGATGAGGAAGGAGTGTAACAGAGGCGAGTGGCGATTGATGTTATAATGATAGCCAGTTTCTCCCAAGGCTGACTCTGTGCTGGAAGGCTGCAGGCCTGACTGAAACCGGCCGAGGACTCGACACATGTTCTCGGACTCTTCAGAGGATGGAGATTTTTTAAAGGTTAAATATATGACAAAGATTGCAGGGCTGTTAAGCCTGCTCTCAAGCACAAAACGGTGTGTTTTTTTTCATTTGTGACACAGCTATAGTCATTTTCTGTTTGTTTTATCAGACATCCGAAAGGGCTCAGAAGTTATGATAATAACATAAACATAGTGCTGTTTACATTTGATGGCGACACATGATCATAATTTAGAGGGGTGACAAAGTCAATGGGCATCATGCAAGAATATTTACATATTTTTATCCTAGACACAATTTTGAGATTTTGGGCTATTTTGCTTCCATAACACGTCTTCTTTCAGATGAGTGGAAATAAAACATCCAAACTGCACATTATGTTTGGTTTTTTTTTTTTTTTTTTTACACTATTTGTCTGTAGATTTCTCCTAAATTCACCAAAAGTTAGCATTAGATAATGCCTCGTTTGCATATTTAAACATAATATT
>JAOVVB010126380.1:0-12385 GCA_028570985.1 Heterobranchus longifilis | reverse complement strand
ACCGATAACCGGAACCGAAATGCACGTCTCTTAACGATTCCACGGTTCTTGGAAATTCGGAACCGGTTCCAACTCGGTTCTCGATACCCATCCCTACTCACGACTTCATGAGCAGGTTGACCAACGGGTTAATCTTCCAAAAACCTGGAGTACTTCACTTAGGCAGAGAGAGAGGGGGAGAGATTGGCAGCTAGCTGGCAGACATGCCGGGTTGAGTGTGTGTTGGTGCTGCTGCCAAAGCTCCCACCGAGTGTCTCTCTTCTTTCATACAAAGAAGAGCCTTTCCCACATTATCTGTCTCACACGCACACACACACACACACACACACACATTACGTCAATCATTGAATGTGACAAGCGAGGACTGCCTGTTAGTGTATTTTTGTGTGTGAGTGTGTAAGTGTGATTGGCTGACTAAGTATCTTTGTAGGAATCAGGATTAGTTTGTCTTACTGACACACAGGGCTTATGTAGAGCTGACCTACACTATGTGGCACCACACGCGTGTGACCTGGCCTGCTGCAGTGCTACCTAAACTTGCTGGCACCTGAGACTGGATGGCTCACTCCGACAGCCGACTACTGAAGACGACAATGAAAGTAATCCATTCTGTGAATGTTTTCAAGAAATGTCGTACTAATATTTTACTGGTCATATTTTAGGAATACAGGGACACGGCACAACACAACATTACTGTACAACAGCCATTGAGTCCATTAGGGCAAGCAGCACGTGTGGTCAGACAACAAATCCCCATAACCTAATTATCCAAACAATCTTATCAGAAGCTGAAAACAGAGGTGAGCGTAACATTTATTACCCAACTATCCACTGTCTATGTCCACCAGAGCTGGTGATGAATATTTTCCAAAACTGGACATTTTGGGAAACGATGACATCATCTCCTCAATTAGCGCTGCTTTGTGTAATGAGCATGCGCCAGAAACAACAACACAGAGCCGGCATGCTAACGGCTAACGGTAAGTAAGTACATATTTTTGTACGGTAGTGTTTTCGGTTCGGTTTGTTTGTTTTTCAGCAGGATTATAGAAAAACTACTGGCCCGATTTTCATGAAACTTGGTGGAAGCATGTAGCACGGACTAAGAAAGAAGCTATTACATTTTTGGATCTGAATCACAGAGCGGATACACAAATTATTTTTCATTTTCGTTAACATTACAAGATAGGACATGGCCTATGGCCTAATATGGTTTCCCATATTTCAGCAATGCAGTTTCTAAGTGAAATGTTATCACAACTGAATGAAAGCCAAAGCTACAATAATAAGACCATTTTAATACAATCCTTTCTCAGAGGTGAGTATCTAGAAACTGTCACACTCTGTGCCTTAATCTCTGCCTTTCTCATTTTTTTGTAACTCTGTGGGAGTCCGCCAGTCTCCCCCGCAGGTGGTCTAAAACGCTGCCAACGGACTCCTGACTGGCACCAAGAAGAGAGTCCATTAATCCCTCAGCACCAGCTTCCCTTCACTAGTTACCAGTCAAATATAAACAACTGGTTTTCAGGTATAGGGCTGAATTGCGATTATTTTGACCGGGCTGCACGATATTGTAAAAAAACTCACAGTGCAATAATTTTTCCCCCAGTGATATATATTGCGATATTTAAAAAATCTCCTACAGGAATTTTCACCCTCTGAATGCATCAATCTGGTTCAGAACTTTGTGCGCTTGTAAACAATTTTATTGTGTGCTCTAGTAAACAATGGAATCATAAACGGTTGTATGATTATATTATGTGTGGTATATGGTTGTATAGATATGAATGGTGAGGACACAGGAAAAAAAAGTCACATCCACAATAACAGGGCACCAGGCCTGATTTCAGGCAGAGAGTAGTTTTAAATTCATGTAATACTTATTTCCTCCTGGACGTTTCAGGCTCAAAAATCATTTCTTGCTTTAACCCCTGCAATAAGTATGGTAAACGAGACGGGGTCCGTGTTTCAAGACGGGACAGAGGGGTTCGCCACAGACCCCTGACCCACTGAGGTCTGCCCTGACCATGGCACCGACAGTCGCGACGGGAGCAGGGCGCCCCGTCTCTCCCCGCAGGGAGAGAAGGCAAAGCGGAAAGCTCCGGGCGAGGTATGCATTAAACCTTCACACCGGGGCCCGCGCCTTTAAAAGCAGAGAGACAGACTCGACACACCACCATGGAGGACCCACCGAGTTGAATCCCCCGGGCAGACTGCACGTGGACCCCCGTCTCTACACTGTAACGTCACAGAATTAAAGCATTTTCAGCTGCGTACACTATTCATTACATCCGTCGAAGCTTTACATGACGTTACGTGGCCAAACGGACAACCAGCTTTTCATAAGCCGGCTGAGAGCCAGCTGCGGCTCACGGTGTCGCACTCTGTGAGGAACCAAACAAAACACTGGACGTCCTGCCGTGTGACTATTGTGCGTGTGCACATCGTGATGTCGATGCTAAAACGATATATCGTGCAGGCCTAATTGGGGGGAATGATCATTTCTGCATCATTATTCTCATTGAAAAATATATTTAAATGATGGTGTGATTTTTTTTGCGAGGATCTGTACCAAATAACAATTTTTTTCATAAGTCTGTAGAATATGATTTGTAGGCCGGGACATCCCTGCAGCACCACAGTACTTCATTCAGAATGATATTTTGACACATATTTTGCCTTTAAGGAATATTGCACCTCCTGCGATTTGGATATCGCACTAGTCCATATTGTGATAAAATTCAGATTAATTGTTCAGCCCTATTTTCAGGTTCTGTTTTAAAAGCACTGAATGTTTTGTTTTCCCTTACCGAGTTCCTCTGACCCTATTCCACTGTCAGGTTCCCTCACTCTTGTCATTTAAAATTCAATTACAACCTTTATTTATTCTCCAGAGAACATTAATGTTGCCCTCATTTACAATGTCACCGTGACATGAGAATCAGTTTACACAGTAAACAGAATAAACACAGGTACACTAAAACCCAACGCAGATTTTCAGTATTGAGACTGCAGAATAGTTAAACCCTCACTATTAGGTCTTCCCATCTATTGATGTTTTAAATTCCATCTTTTGATCCATCTTTTATCTTTTGGCTTGTTGTGAATACATTTTTTTATGGGCTAAATGATGATACTTAATATGTTCTATGTGTAAATCCATACTTCCAGAACAAATGGGCTTTATAATCAGGCAGAGTGCACTCCTAATCAAACTAAAACCCAAGGCTATGCTAGACACTCACCTCAGGCTTAATTTATTCACACAAAAAATCATGCAATACATCTGCACCCATCCACACTATAAGCTGAGTTAATTTAGTGTTGCTACAAACAGTAGGAGTAAAGAAAGACCATGAAAAGGACTGTCCCCCTTAAGAAAACCACTGAGCGCTCTGGTTCATCTTCTGATTCCTTACTCTGATATCTGACTGACAGTCTTTCAATCCAACCTCCTATTGTATTGACCGCACACAACACAGGCAGTGATTCATTAGCTCAGGTATAGACCACCCATGCATCACCTTGACATCTGCACTTCCAGCTGATGTCTCTGCACCTGATGAATACTCAGGCTAATGAATATTCACTTACTATCAAATTTGTTAATTCAACTTCTACTATGCACTGTCACAAGGAGTTTCAGTCAGGATGTGTTTCTGGTACTTTCAGGTAGAAAACATGCATGCCATTGTAAAAACTGGCCAACACCTCCAATCTCAGAGGTCCACTTCCTCTCTAAGCCCTTACCAAAACACAAACACGATCGGTAAACTCGGTCTGCCTGCCTTGTCACTCACACTGAGTTTCACAAAATCAATATCTAGTATTCAGCACTAAAAGGAGTCGGTTTAGAGTAAGGTTCTCAAAAGTATCAATACTTTTTCAATACCACGTGTTTAAAACAATATATCCACATTCGATAGTATTGAAAGTATCAAAACTATTTTTTTTTTAAATACAAATAAATAAGATCTACAATCAGATTTTCAACCCAAGGCTGCACAGATGAAACAACAGGGAAATAAAATGTGTGTTGGTATGTGACTTTTTTCTGTACCAGCACTATTCGCAGGTTGTTGATAAAAAAAAAAATTAAAAAGAGAAAAAAAAAGTATCCTATTTTGTGTGTTCTTTTTGCCGTGGTAGCAAAAAGTATCGAATATCGTTTGTTTTATATACTATTATATCGAAGTTTAAAATGATGGTATCGTGACAACCTTATTTTAACGTACATAAACACATCCAGAGTTGCAAACCCAAGATGCCAATGTTAATGCACTTTAGAGGTTGCAAATAATAATCTACAGATTGTTTTAAAATGAAAAACAGAAAATGAAGGCTATGATATGTAGATCACAGAGAAATTGTGTTAAGACAAAGCAGAAGATACATTTCCATCTGTCAGCAGAGACACACAACACAACTATAGCCTATGTGCTAACTGTGACGAATCTCCCAAATGTTGGCTCGTAGCCTCTGCTCTGTCCTTCCTTTACAGTCGAGCTAGAAGCATGTAATAGCCAAAGAATCACATCAGTATACGGCTGAATCTGCTCCTGTGTGTAACATTTACAGCAGGCAAAAAGCAGCCCTAGGGTGGAATGACAGATACTGATAGACGACCAGCCTGGTCTTCCAGGAGTATGAGCCCACTCCCTCCGTGAGGAGGAGCTCCGAGCTGCTTGCCTGACCGTTCATGACTCAATGCACCCCAGCCTCATCCTGAATGCATCAGGCATTTAAATGTATCTGCACACACTGTGGGCAAGTGGACATGACTGAGGGAAATCAATAGCCACCCCCCTTTATGCAAATGACATTGAACTGAAGCCTACATGTACTGAATAAAACATCTATCATGTTTAAGCCCACCATTTAATATCCATTCAGTATGAGGTAAAAGATTTCTGATGTGTAACAGCCCAGATTGCTTTAGCTGCATTTGCTGTGTTGGGTTTATGATGAAGCAGGGGTTCAATGAAGAGATCATGTAACCAGCTTTCACACTTTGACTTCAAATCACGTCAACAACATAAATGCAGCAGCTAAAAATTATTTTACATTAAATACCATACCGATGACAATAACAACCATTCACATACTGGGCTTTAAATTGTGTGATCAATCAGAGAAGGACCAGCCAATATGACTCAGCACCTGTATTTGCACCCCTCTTTTTCTCTCATTAGGCAGCGTTGCTCAGACTAAATCACGATTACATTTCTATAGGGGCATATTCTCAATGATTTTTTTTCCACAGTGGCATCATGTTATAGCTTTATATAATGTATTATAGGCGTACTACACCCTGGTTGCCATGCACTGCCACCGCAGAAAGGCAAGTTCCCGCAGTGACCGCAATAGGTAGAGCCTTTATGTAGCACAATGCAGACATTATCCTTTCAACCCGTCAACAAAACAAGCATTTAAGAGAGTAATTGGACCAATTATAGCTAAGGCAATCAATAAGTCTTACCTATGACAGGGATTTGGTTCCTAGATCTGTTGCTCAGCTGTGATTTCATATCAGACTTAATACCGCAACACTGCTCATCTAAATGTGGCTGGAAACAGAGATGAGACAGAACAGACTCATAAGAACCCAGACCCAGTTCTCCTGTAGACACAGAGAGGGGCACCTCATCATTTCAGCTTCAATGCTTGCTGAAATGGTCATTCACTGTCGGGTGTAAATACTCCCCCCGACCGCCAATATCACAAGCTTTTGTCGAATCATTGCCATTCATACATATTCTCTTGCATTATCAAGCTGTTATACAAATAAAGAAGTATATGTTTTACCTGTTCGGCGCAGTGTCTTTCGGTGCAACTCCGGGTCTGTCGGACACAGAGGCTCCGCAGCCCACATTTACCGTAATGCCTGTACTAGTCACGCCGTTACATTGCAACTGTGCTCTAGTAATTACGGTAGTGTGCTCCATCCGTTTCCTAGAGATTAGAGGCAGACATTGACGAAAACGGTGTACATTAATTTAAACTTGGAGAGAATTGAATGCAATCGTAATGTAAATGTAACTCACGTGTTGCTCACCTCGGCAGCAGAGCCACCTAATGTACAGGTACTCTCGCATGGCCAGACTTATCTCCACGTAGCCTTATCCAACTTTCCGCAAAATCAGTTAAATAAAATGATGAAAGTGTGCTGGCTGGTCTTATTTAGTGTCTTGTACGTTATTTAAAGTAAACCATGGCGTTTTAATGGATAACAAATACCGGATAGCTATCTTGAGGTAAAGTGATTGTCGTTAGCATACAAATATTAGCTAACTAGCTCTCTACATTCAGAACGCCTTTCCTTTTGAATAGATATGTTTGCGACTGTTACAACAGAGTGACGTTAAGTAGCATTTGAACGTGTTGAGAATTCTTAAATAAAATGTCAGTTTGTCTGTCTCAAAGCTGCTAACGTGAAGCTGTACTTCTGGTGAGATGACAAGTACCGTGGCGTTGCATGTCGACGCTTTTCGAACACTACAAAAACCACGGTCATGTATTTAACGTAACCCTAGATTTGCGAAAACGGGCAAAAACTCCCACAAGACTAATTTCCCGACCACCGAACCCTGCCATACCATTCGAGGTTAAAACTTAACCTTACCCATCTCGCGAGATTTTAGCAAATCTAGGGATATCTTCCAGACACGAAAAAAAAACAAAAAACAGCTGTAATCCGGTGTAATCAGGGTGTGTGGATTGTGCGTGCCGGTGCCCGTGCGCGCCTTACTATAACGTTACGCCACAGACCTAAAAAAAAAAAATAAAAAAAAAAAAGGTTATCTTACTTACCCCTTGTAGTAGCTATTTCTCCTGAAGTTATAATTTTGAACAACAATAATAGCAGTCTTCTAAACTCTGGATAACCCAAAGACCTCACTGTGATCCCTTTTCATTGGAACTACTTTCTAGCAAAAAATAAATAAAAAATAGTCCCTATAATGTGGACATTCCAATTTGAACAGATACCATTAAAGTGAGATTGAGATACATGTTTTCTGATTTAAATGGTAGAGGTCGTGCATGGACATACATTTGTACATCAAAATACCAGTAAAAAATAAATTAATTAAAAAAGCAGTAAACAAGCAGTTATGTTACAGCATTGTTGTGTTGTTGTTGCATTACATTACACTATATCCAATGTTGGGTTGTTCAGGATGTTCTGATATGTAAGCGAGCACCCTCTGGTGTGCATCTGCGGTATTACAACCATGTATGACTACAATGTAACAGAGTGCTGCTCTTCATACTTGTGTCCATGATATAGACAACCATGTATATATTGGGCAAATTTGAAGGGGTAGCCTACTAATTAACCCAACAATTCATCACCATGTTATCCTATTAATTCCAGTTCAATCAGATTATGCTTGAGTGATTCTGTTTAATGTTAACTGACGCTGGCCTCTAAGGAGCAATATAGCCCCCAGAGGCTAATTTTGCCTGCCAGCTATCAGGTAGAGACAGATGTGGCAGGGCAGAGTAAGGTGGACCTCCAGCAGGAGAGGTGACACTGCTGGCTCCCCTTCATTTTTCACAGAGAGATGAGAAGGCCTCTTGGTCACAGCACCTGAGCGGAGGGGGGAAGAATCCACCTGTTTTTATAAGATGTTGGCTTGTTGGCAGTTTTGCTATAATGCACATTTTACTTCTTTTTTTTTCAGTAAACATGCCACTTTCCAAGAACCCAGGAAAAACATTTAATATATATATAATATATATATATATATATATACACACACACACACAATGTATTGCGATTCGATATTCCGATATTTTTTTAAATATTTAATATTTTCCAACAAACTGTAAAATCAAACAATAAACACATTTCCCTCACAATTTAGTGGTATTTTCTTTTTAATTTATAAGGGGCACAGGTAACATGTTTTATACTTCTTGTGAATATAATGGTATATATTCTTTGTTAACACCTTATTTTGAAAACCGGACGTAGTCACACATGTATCCTTCTGCTACCTTCACCAAGTCTGTCAGCGTCAGCTCGATCTGAGCTGTTTGAACCTGTGATCTCTGATAAACATCATAAGTAATAAGAGGAAATTATATTTAGTTTCCTAGTGATAAGGAAATAATTAACTCATGATCTTGAGATAACGGCATTTTGAATCCATGATTGTTCAGGGCTTCCATAGAAAACTATGTCTTGATTATTTTTTACTACTTGGTATCAGGGAACTAAAATCACAGGATTAGAAAGGATTTTTGTCTTGACTTGTTACCTTGGCAAATGTTGTTTTTGAGTTCATAGCCGGTGCCACAGCTGGTTTCCCTCTGACAGAGAAAGGAACCCTCCGTGTTGGTGCAGACTTGGCCGGTGATGCAGTTGTGTCTGCCAGTCAGACACTCATTGATATCTGAGGAGAGAGACATCCACTCAAAAATAAGAAAAGTAGTCCATCTGTATATTGAAGCATTTTCAGTGGATTGTGCATTGACCCAGGGAGACATACATTGACCATTTGACCTTGGGAAAAAACAGAGAAATGTCTCCTTAATGAGTCACATTAAGAGAATATTGGGCTGAGGAGCATAGGACCCTGGGATACGCTCCCCAGCCATGCTAGCACTTATACAGCAGCGCTTTGAGCTACCAGCAGGCTATTTCCTCAAATAGTGGCCTTTATTTACATCAACTGCAGAGGGTACCAGGCCTTTATTTGAAGCAGGTTAGAAGGCAGGCCTTTATTTATAATTCCCTCTGTTTATTTGGACAATAACACTTTAAATGAGTAATCCAGAACAACAAGGCGTTGAAAATAGCATGATTATATTGTTGAATTCATTAAATTAATACAAATATACATTATACTTAGTTGGCATGCAAATATGACACTGACTCTTGATTTTCCCCCAGGGCCATTATTCAAGACCTGGCTTCTATTTGACTCCCAGCTACTATTTGAGGAAATATGGTACATGCTAATATTAGCATGCTAACATGCTCATGATGACAATGCTAACATGCTCATGTTTAGCAAGTATAATGTTTACCATGTTCACCATCTTAGGTTAGCATGTTAGCATGCTAAAGCCCCCTACACACGATCGGCTGTAAAAACGCTCTGCGCTGGCCATGCCATTGTTTTCCTACGGGGAGAGAGCGGACTAGACGGAGCGCCATACTCGGCGTCGCGCACGGCTCGGGAACTGCCGCTGTGCTCAAAGTTCAAATTACTTCAACTTTGACCTAGTTGCGCTGATCTTTCAAAGCGCATCGAATGAGATAACGGCTGACAGCAGCCAGAAGCAATGATGACATTTATCTGAGCTGTGCTTTGCCTCTGTGCCCTACCTCGTGGTTTTGCTCTGATCATGTGAAATTAGCTTAACATTTGCTAATTAGCACAGCAGCTGATGGGAATGCAATTAGTTTTGCAGATATTTCATCATAAAACCATTAACCGTATAGAACAAATTACATTTTGACCTGCCGGTGGTGGCACTATAAGGGATCAGCATGTGATTACAATTCATCCTGCAGGGGGACTATGAACGTCTGTGTAGAATTTCACCACAATTCATCTAATAGACTAGCACACTGACATTTCCCTCATTTAAGAAGTAGGTCATTACAGTCATGCTTTCATTTACATTACTTACCCTCGCAATTAACTCCATCCTTTTGCAGTTGATAACCACCAAGGCATACACACGTACCATTACCGACACACAACTGGGAGCAATTGGCTTCTGAAAACAGCAGAGAGACACGTGAAGAAGCAGACATCACAGGGCACAGAGTGTGTCCTACATCACAGGATGCATGTCAGTGGCTGATGGAAGACAAAGCCACCTGGTGCTTAAACCTCCTACGGCTCTTATTAAAACAAAGGAGATCACATTAAGAGATGAAGGTGCCAAACCTCTACAGGAGTCTGATCCCTCTGGAGGCTTGGTGGTAGCGCTGACCTCAGGCTTTTCTGTCACTGGTGCTATGGAAGAAAAAGCCTCATCAAAACCAAATAAAACTCTTTTTTTTTTACAATCAAATTCCCTGAATAACTAAATAAGAGCACAGGGTCAAACACTTCAGCACCTTATCACATCCTTTCCATTGGTATGCTCTCATCATTGTGCCCTTTGCTCTACATCAGCAAGACACTGGTTTGTTTTTCTTCACAAATAACTGAAATTGAGTGTTTTTGCAGCTCTGTCCTTCCCACATGTTTGCATTTTTCACCTGAAGCCAGCTAGGCGACAAAAGCTACAAGCCACAACACCAGTTGGCCCTGAGTTACCATTTGGCAAGGCGTCTACAGATTAGCCTAGTGAATACCCGTGACCCAGTCTGTCTGTGTCTCTGGCAGCTCCACAGCTGCCACATCAAGGCCATTTATCCACTTTATTATAAAACAGGGCTGTTGTCTCTGCTCCTAGTTACACTGCCTGTTTTGATGTGACACACTCCTTTTGAAAACTGGCTCTTTTAACCCAAACAAATCTCAGAGTGTGTCATGATTTTTTTGTCAGAGATAATAAAATCATTGGTATCGCTTCCTAATAAGGTTTATAAGTTGTAACTTTACTGAAAGGGTTTTTTTTAATCATAAAGCAGGTCTAGGTGCTGTATAAATACTGTGAAAGTATCAAAATGCTCAATCCACAGAGTAATGCACACAGAAACTGTTATTCAGAAACTGTGCCTTCAGGAAGTTGTGATGTCACAACTATACTATATATAGGTAGAAAGTGCAGCTACAGTCTTTCCCCGGCTGCAATGACGGTACAGAGACACCGAGAGCGCAGATGCAGAAAACCCGGAAACACTGACCAATCAGAGCAGACTGGGCTTTTTCGGGAGGGGGTCTTAAGGAGACAGACGCTAAAATGTATGGGACCTTTGATAAACTGCTTACTAATAGTTGATTATAGATCAATTATAGGCATTGACCTTGAATGGTTAAGGTTAGGATATAGGTTGTCGGGCAGCGGGGTCTTGCGAGAGTTTTCGCAAATCTAAGGTTACCATTCTAGACACGACCCAAACTGTTGCATTGTGGGTAATGTAGGGCCCCAGGTTTTTACAAGGAAGAAAAAGGTGTGGAATAAAAAATACGATATCTCTGGTTCTGCTGCATCCATTTTTATCCTTTTCTTAAAATGTCTATTGTGAATCCCGTCAATGTTGGGCAGAGTTGTAAGGAAAAATCCCTTTGGCTGGTGTTTATACTTTCCATTTGGTAACACTGCAGCTACAACTGTTGGTAATCCACTGACAAATGGTCATGGGTTCTACAATTTCTAAAAAGCCATCAAATTTGCAGTTGTACGTGGTAATACGAAGTTAATAATTGGATTTTGGTCCAGATCATCTGAAGAAATAGAAATAAATGGTCTAACAAATCAATAGGCCTATAATGTTTCTATGAGTCATTAGGAAACTTTATTAACCCTTAATGAAAACATTCATTATGACTTATAAGCCCTTTTTAGAAAGTGGCACCAAATCACACTGTGTTATAAGTCATTTGGCACCCAATGTGTGCAAATGGCCAAGTGTACTGATTGTGTTGAGTGTCACAGACAGCCAGCAGCCACTCTTTCATGATAAGACAGAGTGGAGCTAATAAAGACTGAAAGCACAACATTGTTAAGGTCTTTTACCATGCACAGTCGGTCTGGTTTCCTCTGCTATGTCGCTGCAGCAGCTTTTAGCTGTGTGTGCACACTGTCTCCCCAGCAACAAACCCTGGAGCGCGCCGCAGCTCAAATGGTGGCTCGGCATCATCAGGCCGAGCATGCAGCAGTCACAACACACCTGAACAGGAGACGCAGAGGGGGACACAGGGAGAAAGCCTGTTAAAAAAAGTATGTATTGACTTATAAAGTGTATCGTCTGCGTAAGTAAGAATCAGGAGCAGTGTAAAGGTTGAGGATATTGACATTAGGAAAGAGATAACCTTAGAGATTTTGGTTTCCCAGGGCTCTCCTGGGAAGAAGGGCCTCTCACAGGCCCCTTGCTCCTTGCCCATCTTGATGCCGTTGTCACAGAGTCGGTCTGCTACTGTTGCTTCACAGCACTGCTCCTGAGCGATCCTGGAAATAAACGGCAGAAATGTACCTCACCCAGAACAGAAACGGCACTCTTTGCTCTATGAGGAAAGAGCTGGATAAGAAGCATGTGAAGAAATGCATTTTCTATTTACATTAGATACAGTCGATCAGCTGATTTACCACTGATTTATGATGTAATACGTTGCATATTTACTTGCAACATTAAGTAACCTACCTTAACGTTAGCAGCTACAGTACTTAAAACTGTTGAATCTTTTTATATTAAAGGTCCCATATTGTAAAGGTGAGATTTCCATGCCTTATGTTTTTTTTAATTAAGCAGGTC